>JAODAL010078149.1:0-13020 GCA_025379985.1 Phyllomedusa bahiana
AATTATATTAGTTGTTAAAACTGTCCATTCACTTTAATAAAATTCTTTTTTCTGGGCTTGGGGGAAAAGGTTTTGTATTTATTTTTTTCTTGTCCTTGGGTGTTTAAATTTTTTTTTTTGTTATTTTGAGAAAAGGGTTTTTGTGGGGCCCCAGATATTTAAAGGTTCCTGGGGGGAACCCCTTATCGGGGCGACTATTCCCAAATTTTTTTGAAAAGGCTTTTTCTAGTATTTTTATTTTTTTTTTTCTTATAGGGTTTTGCAGAGAAGGAAATGTTTTTTAGTGAAATTTTATTATCTAGTTTGTTTAAAAAATTATATTTTATCCGGGTTTATATTTTTGAGTATTTTGCTTTGTATTTTTTTTGGGGTATACCCAGGCTTTTTAAATTTGGTATTATCTGGGGGCTCCCCTCAAACACACATTTTATCCTATTTTATGTGGGTCTGGTATTTTTTTGACACTTTAAAAAGTACTTACAAATAAAGACACAAGGTTTTGAGGGCCCTGCCCCGTGAAAAATTACAATCTTTAGGGTGTATGGGTGAAACATACGGAAAAAAATTTCCCCAAGTTTAAAAATGGTCCGGCCATTTTTCCCAAAAAATAGGGGGGGGTTTTTTCCATGAAAAATGGATGAACCTGCCCCCAAAGACTGTAATCTATATACAGAAAATTGCCCTGTGATGCCCAAGTCGGGGATTTACAATGGTGTGATAGCAGTTGGGGAAATCTTGGGGGCCAGCCGAGAAGATGTTTTTTCAGGGCCCCTTAAAAAATTTGTGAGGGTTTTGAATGGCCTGATGGGCCCACGGGTGCATTTTCCCCAGAAAATTGGTGCCGCACGTGTGAAATCTTGTAGGGGGGCCTTTGGGAGGTTGGGATTTTTTTGAGGAATGAAATTCTGATATCATCACAGACGGGGGAGCACGGGTAGGGTGGTAGACAGAAAGGGGGGGAGGAGAAGTAGGGGGGAAACAGCGCTTTTGGGAGCTTTATGGTGAGATTTCTGAGTTTATCCCTGTATCCTGTACGGGAAGGGAAAAACCCATGCATTTACAAAACACGGGGAAGAGGCCCATCAAAAGCGGCTGGAAGAAAGGCAAGCCGGGGCTGCTGCATTCGGACTTTTGGGAAAGGGGGGAAGAGTTTGCAGAAGGGAAACCATAAGAAATTTTTTGGCAGTAGTAAAGACAAAAAATAAAGCAGTAATGAGATTTTGGAGTTTTTTTCCCCAGGGTGAAAAATGGACAATTTTGGAATATTCTTGGGGTTTTCAGGGACAGGACCGGGCCCCAAGGGATTGGAATATGGGGTGAAGGTCAGGTCTAATCCAATAAACCCCTAAACAGCGGGCCTCTCCCTGGGGAAAAATGGGGGTCCCAACATACAAAACAGAAATAGCGGGGGGGGGGGGTTGGTTAGTAATGGGGGAAAGACAAAAGTTCATCTTAGTGGGGTTTATTTTAAAAAAGGAAGGGGACATAAAGTCAGAGACAGCGGCCAAAAAGTCACGGGGGGTTTTGGGTAGAAAGGGCGGAGTGATTCACGGGAGGGGGGTGAAAAAAGGGGTGCCCATCCCATGAGAGGGTACGGAACCCAAAAATTACTGAGGTTTTTCCAATGGGGGCTGGTACATGAAAAGAGGAGGGGACCTAGAACTACCCCTGAGGAAAGAAAAGGGGAAGAGAAAGGGGGTCAAACCCGGGAAAATAGACACGAAAAAATCGGTCAGAGGGGGGGATGAAAACCCAAGCGAGAGCTGTGTCCGGAAACCCAATGGGCCGAGAAATGCTGAGGAAAGGGATGGGGGAAACCCATTGCAAACCTGCAGAGAAAATCCAAGAAAGCAGCAAGGAGTATTTTAACCCGAATTTTGCTGTTAGGGGGGCCCATTTGGGAGACTTTAACAAAGGGCATTTTTCCCGTGGAGTTTAGGTGCGGAAATCTGATTGCAGGGGCAAGAAAAAAGATTTTAGCAGAGAGATAGTATTAGGGGAGAGTAGAACCAAAACGTTCCAGGAGTTTAGAGATGAAGGGAAAGGTTTAAAACCCGGTCGGGAGTTAACCCGCACAGGGCCCGGGCCAGAGAGGGCTTTTTTAGGGAAAAAGGGGGTTTTGATGGCGTGTTTAAAGAAGATGGAAAGATCCCTGTAGAGAGAGAGGGTTAAAAAGAAAGCAAAAGGTGAGAGAGAAACGGAGAAATAGATTTTGGGCGAGGGGGATGGAATGGGGTCAGTAGAGCATGTGGGGGGGCGAGCAGACAGGAAAGCCTGGACCCCTTCTTCCCCTGTCCCTTTTGGCAAGGGCTGAGATTTAAATTTGAGGACCGGGGGGGGACATGAGGGGATTATTTGGGGGATTGGGGATGTGGGTAATTTTTTCCCGGGTAAATTTTTTTTAAAAAAAATTTTTTTTTGAAGTGAGTTTTTCCAAAGGTTTTTTTTTCAGCACAGAGGCCCGTAAACCCGGGGCCCTTAAACTTTAGGCCTTAGGAGGGATGAAGGGGTGAAAGAGGCGTTTTTGGGTTGTTGGTAGTGTGGAGGGTAGGGGTAAATATTTTTTTTTGGCGCAGTTTAAAGGGGAAGTGGAAAAGTCCGAGCAAGAATTTTTATGGAAAAAAGTCTGCAAAGGGAGCTTTGCTTTTTCCACAGCCCCCTCAGCACAAACCCGGAACATCCTGGAAAAAACGAGTCTGAGGTGTTTGCCAAGGGTGCGGGCCCCCTGACTCGGGTGCGGTTTTGTGATGGGCCCAAATTCCCCGGGTGGTTTTTGAGAGTTTTTATTGTAAAATTTTTACAGCCTGGTCAGACGGGGAAGGGGGGAGATTTTTTGGGGAGTGAGGGCTGAAAGGGGTCCCGTGATTCCTGAATATTAAAGAAACGGATATTTTTTGAAAAGGGTACCGGGGAGGTTTGTCCAAGAGAAGGCTGAAATTAAGGTAAAATGAAGGGGATTAAAATTGTGGCAGGGGAGAGCATAAGGAAAAATTAGTGAAATTAGAAAATTTAAGGGAAAAATGACAGAAAAAAAACCAAAATCCAGAGAGTTCCCATCCTTGTGGGTTTGGGGGTCATAAACTGTGAGAGGCCAAAAAGAGGAGGTTTTAAAGAAAGAAACGTAGGGAGAAGGAACATTTGGGGGCATCAATTGGGATTTTAAAAACACCCATGAAAGGAAAATGGCATTTCAGAAGAGAGGGAAGGTGGGAGCCAGCCGGCAAAAAAGATCCAAAAATGGCGGGGAGACCGGGGTTTTTGTAGACAACTGCGAAAACCCGATGGAAAATGGGGCCCAAAGAGTTTGAGGGTTTGGGCCCAAAGGAGAAATGAGGGGGGGTGCAGGGGGGAAAAAACCCGGGAATGCAGTTTTGGAGGGAAAAGGAAAATATTCCAACTCCTCCCCCCGGCCCGTTTCCCAGTTTTAGGGGGGGGGTGAAGTGTACCCCCCCATAGGTGAGGAAACGGGCCCAAAGGAACGTTGTCCCGATTGGGAAACCAAAGTTTCGTAAAGGGGCCCGCATTTTTTAGGGGGTTGGGAGAAAAAAGGTTTATGAAAACCGTGAGTTTTTTTGCAGACGGATCGGGCGTTTCCCCTAAAGCCCCAATTTAAAAAGGGGAAAAAAACGAACCCGCGAATACAAGCAGGTTAGCAGGGTTTTTTAAAAGGAGGCAAGGATAGGTGGGATGAGCAGTAAAAGGGAAAATGGGCCGGGGGTTTGGGGGGGGGATGTCCCCCCGCAGCAGAAGCAGGGGAAAAGAAAAGAGACAGCCCAAAGGGTCAGTGATGAATATAGTGGCCCTTTGTGCAGTAAAATTGACTGGAGGTTTTTGGGGGGGTTGAAAAGGGAAAATACGTGTGGGGTGAGAAAAATAGGTGGGGGGAAGGAGAGAAAGGTTTTTGTGGATAAAAATTTTCTGAGGGGAAGATAAGTGGTAAAATAGGAGGGAGATGGGTGCAAGGTAGATAGTAATAGCAAGCATGGTAATTAAGGGGAAACATACACCATCATACTGCTACCAAACAAAACCACTATACCAAGACCCAAAATTACTAATAACCCTAAAAACATAGGGAAACCGATTATACCCGGGCCCCCAAAATGTAAAACAAAATGACTGAATAATACCCCCAAAAACTATTAATTTATCAGTAAAACAAAGCCCAAAAGTAAAAACCCAAAAACCAAAAAAATAAGTGACCATTATGGTATATTTTTCCCCCAAGTGGACCAAAGGGGGCCGGCTTTGCAAAAAATTTACTTACAAATTTTGGGGGCACAAGGGGACGTCTTGTCTGAGGGGTTTGTTCAATTTCTTTTTTTTCTTCTCTGTTCGGGTTAGACCTCCCATGATGAATTGCTCCAAACCACCACTTTTTCCCGTGAATTTACAACACAAATACCTAAAACCTTTTCATTTTTTTAATCTTTTTCCCCCAGTGATTTCCCCCCTCCCCTCATATAAAAAACCCCGCATTTATAATGGCCCAAATGGTAAGAATTACCCCCTGGTAATTAGGGGCTCCCCCAGTTCGGGAAAGTAGGTAAAAACGCGGCCCCCGGGGGTAGTTATGTCTTTAAAGCACCCCCGGGGCCCTAGCTAAGTACCCTTGGGAAAGTAGGCAGCCCCGGCCCCCGGGGGCAGGAGCTTAGGGGTTCCTATGAAAGGTAAAGGGGCCCCCCCCTTTAGCATAGGCCCCCCCTGTAGGTAAATGGGGCCCACGAAATTTATTTCCCCATTGAAAGGCAAAAAGTCCCCCCCCCCCCTGAAATTGGGGCCCCCTTGGGGCAAAAAATTTCCCCCCTGAAATTAGAGCCCCAAAAAAGGGCAAATACCCCCCCCCCCTGAAAAATTAGACCCCCCTTGTGGGCAAAAGCCCCCCTCCTGTAGATTAGAGCCCCATTGAAAAGGCAAAAAAGGCCCCCCCTTAGTTTGGGGGGCCCCCTGAAGGCAAATAGTCCCCCCTGTGGGCAAAAATTTCCCCCCTGAAATTTTGGGGCCCCCCCTTGTAGGTGAATATTTCCCCCCCCCCTGAAAGATTAGAGCCCCCTTGAAGGCAGAATAGTCCCCCCTGAAGATTGGGGGCCCACCTTTGTAGGCAAAAATGGGTCCCCCCTTTTAATTTAAGGGCACCCGTACAGAATATTCCCCCCTTTGGGCCCCAGAAAATTCCCCCCTGTAAAATTAAGACCCCCTGTAAGCATAGTTCCCCCCCCCCCAAGCATTAGGGCTCACAAAGGAATAGTTTTTCCTCCCCCCCTTTTGGGGCCCCCCTTAGGAAATAGTTCCCCCCCCCTTTAGACCCCCCTTTGTAGGTATAAATTTTCCCCCTTCCTTTATTACCCCCCTTTTGTGTTTTTTTTCCCCCCCTTCCTTTAGAGCCCCCTGTAGGGTTCTTACCCTCCCCCTTTCCCTTTTTAAAACCCCCCTTTTTGTATATTCTTCCCCCCCCTTCCTTTAAACCCCCCCTGAAAGGTTTTCTTTTCCCTCCCTTTCCCTTTTAGACCCCCCTTTCCCCCCTTAAAGAAATTTTTCCCCCCCCCTTTCCCTTTTAAGACCCCCTGTGGGTTTATAGGCCCCCCCCCCTTTCCTTTAGGGGGCCCCCAGAAAGGTTTTCCCTCCCCCCCCCCCCCTTTAAACCCCCTTTAGGTAACCCCCCCCCTTTCCCTTTTAAGAGCCCCCTGTAGGTTTTTCTCCCACCCCTTCCTTTATAGCCCCCTTTTGGTATTATTACCCCCCCCTTTTAGACCCCCCCCTTAGGTTTTCCCCCCCTTTTTTAGACCCCCTGATTATTCCCCCCCTCTCCCCCTTCCATTAGACCCCCCCTTTTGGTATTCCCCCCCCCCTTCCCTTCCTTTAGAGCCCCCCTGAAGGTATTCCCCCCCCCCCCCCCTTTCCCCTTTGGGAGCCCCCCTGTAGGAATTCCCCCCCCTTTCCCCTTTCCCTTTTAAGAGCCCCCCGTATTTTCCCCCCCCCCTTCCCTTTTCCTTTAGACCCCCTCCGGGTAGGTTTTCCCCCCCCCCCCTTCCTTTGAGCCCCCCTGTAGTTTTTCCCCCCCCCTTCCCTTCTTTAGAGCCCCCCTGTAGGTATTCTCCCCTCCCTTTTCCTTTTTAAAACCCCCCTGTGGGTTATTCCCCCCCCCTTCCTTTAGAGCCCCCCTGTGGGTATTCTCCCTCCCCCCCCCCTCCTTTAGTCCCCCCCTTGTGGGTTTTTTCCCCCCCCCTCCTTCCTTTAGACCCCCCCCTTTGGGTTTTCCCTCCCCCCTTCCCTTGGGACCCCCCCTGTATTTTCCCCCCCCCCTTCCCCTTTTCCTTTTTCCTTTTTTAGGGGCCCCCTGTAGAAATTTTTTCCCCCCCACGTCCTTTAGAGCCCCCCCTGTAGGTATCCCCCCCCCCTTTCCCTTTTAAGGGGCCCCCGGTAGGTTTATTCCCCCAACCCCCCCCCTTCCTTTAAAAACCCCCCCCCCCTTTAGGAAATTTTCCCCCCCCTTCCTTTATTGCCCCCCCCCTGTAGGTATTCCCCCCCCTTCCTTTAGAGCCCCCCTGTAGGTTTTCCCCCCCCCCTTTCCTTAGAGCCCCCCCTGTAGGTATTATCCCCCCCCCTTTAGCCCCCCCCTGTAGGTTTTCCCCCCCCCTTCCCTTCCTTTAGAGCCCCCCTGTAGGTATTTCCCCCCCCCCTTTATTACTTACCTGGCCGCACTCCCCCGGGCTCTCCCTCTCCCCCAGCCCCAACCCTGCTGTTTTAGGCTTGGGTTTGAGGCCCCGGAATCTCGGCAGGGGGCGCGTGACGTCACTTTCCCCCGCGCCGCCTGCTGAGCACTGTAGGGCCCTGGGCGGACGCAAAACTCCCCGGGCCCCGCCGTTCATAAAAAATTGTATGAAACTCGCAGGGAAAATCCCAACAAATTTAAAAAGAGGGGCCTCTGTGAAGCAAAGGGGGCGGACCCTCCCGCATGGCGCCCCCCCCCCCCCTTGCCCACAGACCCCCCCCCAAACTCTGAAAACCCGCCGCAGTGAACTGTTATTTTTAAACTGCCGGGGGGCCCAAGAGGGGCATCACAGGGGTAGCAGAGGTGGTCCCACTGCCCCTGGGGCGGGGCCCCCCCTAAAACCACCGGGCCCCTAAAACTGCTTACCCCTGCAAACCCCTGTATTTTACCCCCCTTTCTTAAAAACCTGTTCAACAAAAATTTTGGAAAGTTTCCATGCAGGGGACTCAAAGCTTGTAGGGGGTTTAAAAGGGGGTTTTTTTTTTTGTGAAAAAGTTCAAACGATTATGTTTGCAAAATTCCCTTTTAATTATTGTCAATTTCCTGTAACAAAGTCACAGAGACTTGTTCTTGGAAAGATATCCAAAAATTTCATTATGGTATCAATAGATGTCATAGAGGATGATGCATCAATATTGTGACCCCAAAAATGACGTTTCACTGTGAGGTCTCTAACAAAGCGATTTAAACTTTTAAGTGCAGAAAATACATTTAATGGTTGATTCACAACAAAATTAAACCCCAGCTTTAGAACCTCCTCTTGTGCAGGGCTAAGCAATTGATCAGATAAATTTAGAACATTTAAGTCTTTGAAACAGTCCCTTTCTTGGGTCTGCCTACACGTTTGGGATTTTCTAGTGTGTTTGCGTCCTCCTCTTCTGGTCCGTTTTTTGCATTGCTCTTGCTACAATTTGCTCCACTAGCAGAACCGCGGCTAGAAGATATAGAAGAAAACTCTTCATCCGAATTTGCTGAACGTGCAGACGATTCTGAGCTGAAACTAACTCTTTTAGAATATCCTGCTCCTCTTTGTGCCAACCACGGTTTACATTTTAAGATAGACTTTGGAGTACTGGCATTGTTTTCTTTAATATACCAATTGTATACACAGTTATTATCGTAATCAGTCAGGTCTCTTTTAAATTTGCGTTTTTTTGTGGCCATGATAGATGCTTCCAATGTCGACACATTTTTATTAATTCTTTCATAAGATTGTATATATTCGGGAGAGTCCACATATTCAGTTAGTTTGGATTCCAAATCTTGAATTTTAGTAGACAATTGATCAAGTTTGGACTGTTCCTCATGTATGATAAGTTCCATTAATTTGCATGAGCAATTGGAAACAATTTCATTCCATTTCTGATGAAACATGTCGGAATACATGAAAGTAGGCATCTTTCTGAGGCGCAAGCCCCGTGGGATCATGTTTTTCTGTAAGTATTGCTGTAATGTTGTAAAATCCCACCACACACGTACCTCGTGTATTAAAGGGTTTTCCCCAAATCTGTCAATTTAGTACGGCATGCAGAATTCTGTGGATCAACTGTATCCAGAGTATCAAATACTTGAGCCACTTTGTCTCCTCTGTTGGTGCGGGTAGAGAATGCCATGATGGAATACTAGGCAAATTGCAAGCACAATCTCAGTGCCAATAACAGTCACAAGAAAGCACAAGAAGACCAGAAGGTCTCAATTTTAGAACAGATATGTTGTTTTTTTACTGAAATATATGCAGTACTTACAGTAATAGAGTGTGTTTTTTTTTTTTTTTTGGGGGGGGTTTCCTCTTCCCCTTTTATTTTTTTTCTTCTCTTTTCTTTTTCAAACAATTTAGTCACTCATCACAAGTATTAATATGCATTAAATATGTTTTTTCCTTTTAAATTTGCCTTAATATATGCATACTTCTCAGCATATGTTGCTTGCATGCATCATGTGATAAATAGGCTTTTCATGTGTTTGGGTTTTAAGTTTCTTTTAAAAAGAAGGGCGGTACCCTTCACCGTCATCACAGTGAGCAAGGACCATTGCCTGAAACGCGTTTGTGTTTTTGGGTGGTGTGGGGTTATGCTGCTGTAGAGATGTTTTACTTACCTTTGTGCATATAATAAAACTTTGCTTTTTTTAAGTCCCCGCAGATTTTGGGATTTTTGGACGGCTGGGTCCCGTGTGGAATCAAGCCCGGATATCTTTCCATTTGCAAGTATATTTCCGTTTGGCCGGCGGTGAGCCGCAGGAGTCGCTATACAGCAAAGTGGATCCTTGTGCATCAACATATGTTGAAAGCCCAAATCCGAGACAGGTTTAGCCTTTTTTTAGTGTTTGCCTATAATATATATACCCCAAAGGGAAAAAAATTATATAAATATATTTATATATTTATATATATATTTTTTAATTTTTATATTTATATATTTATAATTATATATATAAATTACCCGGAGCGCATATAGGAAGGGATACCACTGCGGGCACAGAGCGAGTCACTCCGTGCTCCGCAGTGGCCTCCGGGCGGCCGCAAGCAGACTCGTGGGCCCTCCCGGAGTTTTCCGGGACAGGCACGTCTGGGCCCGATGACGTCACCGCCTGTGCCGTGAAGACAGGACAGCGTGCGGGAGGCCGGAGCAGCGGGGAGGCGGAGCGGCGAGGGAGACGGAGCAGCGGGGAGCCAGGTAAGTTTTTTTTTTTTTTTTAAACTTCCTATACCTGCCTACAGCTGCCTATACCTCTTCCCCCTACACACAGCTCACTGCCTATATCCTCAGTGCCTTACAGCCATGCCTACCTATATACCTGCCTATACCTGCCCTACAGCTGCCTATACCTGCCTACAGCCGGCCCTATACCTGCCTACAGTTGGCCCTATACCTGCCTACAGCCGGCCCTATACCTGCCTACAGTTGCCTATACCTGCCCTACAGCTGCCTATACCTGCCTACAGCCGGCCCTATACCTGCCTACACATGCCCTACAGCTTTCCTATAACCTGCCCTACAGCTGCCTAATACCCGCCCTACAGCTGCCTATACCTGCCAACAGCCGGCCCTATACCTGCCTACAGCTGCCTATACCTGCCTAAAGCTGCCTATACCTGCCTACAGCCGGCCCAAAACCTGCCTACACAGCCGGCCCTATACCTGCCTAACAGCTGCCTATACTGCCCTATACCTTCCTACAGCCGGCCCTATATACCTGCCTTATACCTGCCACAGCTGCCTACAGCCAGCCCTATACCTGCCTACAGCCAGCCCTACACCTGCCTATACCCTGCCTACAGCCTGCCCTATACCTGCCTACAGCCTGCCCTATACCTGCCTATGGGGCCATTACCTGCCTATAATCTGCTTATGGGGGACATATAACTGCCTATTACATGCCTATGGGCCATATATACGTGCCTTTTGGGACATAAACCTGCCTATACCTGCATATAGGGCCATATATCTGCCTATAATTGCCTATGGGGAAATAAACTGCCTATGTAATTTTATTGGTATCCATTTTTATTTTTAAAATTTACCAGTAGCCGCTGCATTTTCTACCCTAGGCTTTATACTCGAGTCAATAAGTTTTCCCGCTTTTTGGGGCGAAAGTAGGTGCCTCGGCTTATACTCGGGTCGGCTTATACTCGAGTATATATGGTATATATATATCAGTATGGTGGAAATAGACCATGCTTAATAGTGACACAATATATCATATTTTACACTGAGACCATGCGGTTGTCTCGTCCCCAATCTGAATATCCACCTAGCTTCACTATTGAGTAACTTGTCTCTCAGATTACCTCCCCTCTCCGAGCTAAGTAACCTTTCTATGCCCATGCAGTGAAAGGACGTAATATCCCCAGCATGTTCATCTATGAAATGTTTGGAGACAGCAGACATGTTATGTCGCCAAATATATTTGCGGGCATCTGATATATGTCGTCTAATTCTCATTTTCAATGGTGTGGTTGTACATCCGACATATTGTACATGGCATATGTTACATGAAATTAAATATACCACGTAATTGGTATTACAGTTTATGTATTGTTGAACTTTATAACTGTTATTTGTAACAAAGGATGTAAATTTATCTCCCACATCCATATATTGGCATGTTAGACAGATGGAATGTCCGCATCGATAAGATCCTTTGTAATGTAACCAAGTTTTGTTAGAGGTATTTAGGTTGCTATATAGACTAGGTGAAATACTAGATCCGAGGTTAAGGGCTTTGTTAGGTACAAATCTGACACCGTTATGTACAATATCCCTTAATTGGTGATCTGCGGAAAGTATAGGTAAGCATTTTTTTATTATTTGTACGATGTGATTATATTGCGGAGAATATGTAGTGCTGAAAGTAATACCGTCAAATGTTTTATTATGTCTTTGTTTACCTCTATTCTTTATCAATTTTGATCTTGGATTCTCAGATACTTTCTTACTACTATCCTGCAATGTTTTTTCAGAGTATCTCGTTGCCTTAACCTATCAACAACTTTCTTTTGTTGTACTTTAAATTCATCTGATTTGCTGCAATTTCTTTTTATACGTATCAATTCTCCTGTGGGTATACTTTTGAGTACGTGTCCCGGATGGCACACAAAATAGAATTTTGTGAGGAGGGTTTGGTGTATGGTTTGACACAGATCATCTGATTGGAAATATCTTCTAAAGTAACATCTAAAAAAACAAGATGGGAATGTCTGTCCATCAAACCGCTCAGGAAGGAGATGGGTTCTGTATCTCAGAGATGAATGTGCTTTGGTTCACCATGTACATATCAACCCAAGAACAAAAGCAAAAGACCTCGTGAAGATACTGGTGGAAGCTGGTAAGATTGTGTCATTGTCCACCATGAAACAAGTACTGTGTCAACATGGGCTGAAAGGACCTCTGCCAGGAAGAAGCCATTACTCAAAAAGAAACATATAAAAGCCAGATTAATGTTTGCAAAAGCACACAGGGATAAAGACCTACATTTTTGGAGACATGTCCTGTGGTCTGACGAAAGTAAAATTTTACGGTTTGGTCATAATGACCATTGTTGTTTGGAGGAAGAATGGAAATGCTTGGAAGCCTAAGAACACCATCCCAGCTGTGAAACATGGGGGTTGAAGCATCATGTTGTGGGGTTGTTTTGCTGAAGGAGGGACTGGTGCACTTCACAAAATAGATAGCATCATGAGCAAAGAAGATTATGCGGCAATGCTGAAGCAACATCTCCAGACAGCAGCAGCAGAAGTTAAAGCTTGGACGGATGACCTGAAGCATACTGCCAAACTGGTTGCAAAGTGGCTTAAGGATAACCAAGTCAATGTTTTGGAATGACCATCACAAGGCCATGATCTCAATCCTATTGAAAATTTATGGGCAAAGCTGAAAAGGCAGGTGCGAGCTAGTCAACCTACAAACATGACTCAGTTACACCAGTTCTGTCAGGAAAAACCAAACCTCTCAAAAAATGGAATAAAAAATACATTTTATTGAAGGATCCTAAAAACGTGTTTTTTTTGTTCAAGAAATAAAAAAAAATCAACACCCAAATAAATACGCTGCAACCATCCAAACTACTTAATCAATTAACATAATATGTAGCTATGGTACAGTATAAAACCATGAACAAGTACAAAGTAACCATCATATATAAGCATCATCAAAAAAACATACTTCACCTTAGGCTGACTAGTGTATGGATAGGAGTGTGCCGCCCCAACGCATGTTTTTTCTCTGCGCTTCTTCAAGGGGAATGAGGGTATGACATACATATATATATATAAAAATATACAGCCAATCATCTACATAATGCAGGATGGATGGATATGTCAACCAATAAGATAACAATGTTCCCATACTTCAAAACGGAAATGAGGTAATGACTGGAGAAGATTACGTTATTAACACAGTTAATAGCAAAGATCAAAATAAATAATACATAAATAATATTATAGAACACAGTTAAAAAACCAAAAGGATAAATCATGCCAAATAGATGCAAACATGCTCATAAAGTATAATACCGCTCCCTGAACTGAGAATGGAACGCATATGCGTCCCACAACCTGGAACAGGAATAAATACAGGGAAATAGAGTGGTGCATCAATAACATTGTCCAGATCGTGCTTTCGAGTGAGATGCATATGTGTTCTACTTTATTCCCTGTATTCATCACATGGTTCTGTGGCGTGTTTCTGCTTCTGCTCTATGAGACACATATGTGTTCCACTTTGTTTTTCTATGCTCATGTTGTGACG
>JAODAL010078150.1:0-13020 GCA_025379985.1 Phyllomedusa bahiana
AACGCAAGGTGGATAAAAAACAGTCACGGGGTGTAATGGTAAAATTGAAATGAACACCTATCTGAAATATATACTGATAATAAAGTGAGTTTTGCATCTAACAAAGAGACCTCCAGTTAATAGAAATGATGTTTATCCAATATAAGTTCAGGCTGCCCAATATCCAGGAAATATTTCAATAGAAAAACTGTTAATAATAAAGATATTCCACTACAATGTCTACACTAAGTCTTGGTGAACTTTATCCATGTTCTTTATAGATAGAGCTTGTCTGTGTTCGCCCCGCGGGCCCCCCCCCCACTCCCACCGCCGTGAATTTACAGCGGTAGATGCTGCTTTAAAATTCTCTAGCTAACTACATAAAATCTTCAAATCTCTAATCTAACTAAATTGGAAGGATCACAGCTAATAGTAGAGGTTTTTCTGTGCAGAAATAGACTAATTTCGCTGAGCTGTTTGGCCACAGGCAGAGCGCAGGTCCTATCCCTATGAGACGCTGAGAGACACTGAGGCTGAAACAGGAAACGCTGTTCTATGTAAAACGAGGTCATGTGATTTTTCCAGCCAATCGCAACCATACACATCCCAGTCATGACGTCGCACAAACATCTCACCCTGTTCTATTCTGTAATCTGATTTGCTGGCCGCCAAAATTACAGGAAGCGCCGAAAAAGGCGCGATCTTAATAGATGATGCACAGATTTTAACCCTAATTATCGCATGATCTGGAAATTTCGATCACCATAAAAACCTTGCCGATTTCAACTTTGTCGATAAAAAACGCTCAACACTAATTATTACATTACACAGAGTACTATAGAGATTACATTACTCATTGTACTCCAGAGATTACATTACACTATGCCCCAGAGATTACACTGTACCCCAGAAATTACACTACACACCATACACGAGAGATTACATTACACACTGTACCCCAGAGATTACATTTCACACATTACCCCAGAGATTACATTTCTCATTGTACTCCAGAGATTACATTACACCATACCCCAGAGATTACATTACATTGTACCCCAGAGATTACATTACTCACTGTACCCCAGAGATTACTACATTACATAGTTACATTGTTCATAAGGCCGAAAAAAGACAAGACGTCCATCCAGTTCGGCCTATTTTGCTGAAGTGTTGCTAAAGTGTTGATCCAGAGGAAGGCAAAAAAAAACATGAGGTAGAAGCCAATTGTCCTCATTTGAGGGAAAAAATTCCTTCCCGACTCTGAACTGGCAATCGGAAAAATCCTTGGATCAACAACCCTACTCCGGAATCCTATTCATTATAACTTGTTATATTATTACGCTCCGGAAATGCATTCAAACATTACACACCTTACCCCAGAGATTACTACATTACACGCCATACACCAGATATTACATTACTCACTGTACCCTAGAGATTACTACATTACCCACTGTACCCCAGAGATTAGATTACACACCGTACCCCAGATATTACTGCATTATTCACCGTACCCCAGAGATTATTACATTACATACTGTACCCCAGAGACTACATTAGACAAGTTACTCTGGAAATTGTGTGTGTGCATAAACATATATTGAACACAGATACACTACACACTTAGGGTGGGTTCACATGACGGTTTTTCGGCACTGACAGTGTCATTTGCTTGTTTGAAATCTGCGCTTGCAGAATTCCGACGAGCAAGCGACCCAGACTGCCAGAGGCAGATTTCTCCCTTCTATCCATTAGTGCTGTTAGTGCGTAAAACACCTTGAAGAATTCTTTGTAGGCGCTGACAGTACATGCTGAAAATAGTCAAGTAAAATCAGTGTCATCTAAACAACGACACTGATTTTACATAGGGTATAATGTAAATCAGTTTCATATGGATTATTTTTATTGAAGTGGCTAAAAGGTGGGGGGGACCATCCCCCACCCAAAAAAAGTGGGGGGGACCAGTCCCCTCCGTACCCCCCTAAAGTTACACCTATGAATATGACACATTGACTATTCATATTGATGATGGTTGTCAGACTTTAGAGACATAAAGGTTTCGTAGTGGTTGATAACTTATTGTTTCAAGAGATGTTGGAATAGTGGGTTACCAACTATTGTGAAATTAAGTTTTAAGTTATTTACCTTATTAATTATTGGTTGTGTACATTGTCTCCTATAGAAGGAAAATTGATACTGTGTCTGAATATCACACTCATGGAACTAATGTGGGAGGTTATGTGGACTCATATGTTGAGTGAGTTCTTTAAAGACTAGACAAATGTATCTATATTCCTCTTATTGTGTGGTTCAATAAGGCCAAGATGGCAGATTTTGATTTCACATGAGAGGTATAAAAGACAATAGCATATAGAGTATATGAAGTATGTATTTAATAGTAGGACCTGCATGTTGTTGTTATATAGATCTAAAGAGAATACTGTGGATGTTATATGATGTTCTGCCTGAAGTCCTTATTTTTTTGTTATGAAAAGATTATTAATTCTGAAATTTCTTTTCATCAGAAATTAAGAATTTGTTGATCACTGAGAAAGTAAAGCTAGTTACTTCAGTTCCCCAGACAACTTATGTCAAGGCTACCACTGGGCTTCACCTGCAGGACTGCAAGTCTACATCTGCTGAGACAGTCCTATGTGCAAGTCTGCATTGGTAAACAGAGTCTCCCGGATAAAAGGGAACCGCCAGATAACACAGATGTTTCAAGCCACAAACAGAGACTATCCAAAGATTGTATTTATTGTGGTAATCTCATGATTTCAAGCAGTTTTCGTTAGCGAATGGTTCGCCCTATCCCCTCGCCGCGGGGATAAATGTAGTTAAGGAATGCTGCTCGAAAGAAAGAAACATGCAAGAGAAAAGAAAATGGGGGAATTGTTAGAGTAAATATAGCCCTGCTGTTTAGGCCTGAACTGACTCCATTTTGTCTTCATTTCTTTGTTCTTTGTCTCTTTTTCTGAGTATCCTAAAGATGTTTTCATACTGAAACTTAGCTTTGGATTGCTCTGTAGCTGCCAAGGTGCCAAGGACACACTAGTGGGAAAAGTTCCTGTTCTCATGTAATGTTTTGAAATAAATGCAGATGTCCAATTATAATAGGAAGCTGAGCTGGAATAATCTTGATACCTTTTGGGCACCTGCAGAGTAATTGGATGTTTCTCTTTAGTTTGACACATATAAAGGATTTATGTATTTTGTTTGAAGTTTAATTAATCTTGGACACTGCCCAGTAAGAAGTATGAACAAGGCCGGGACAAGGCATTTTGGTGCCCTAGGCACGTACAGCCCATGGCGCCCCTCCCCCCCACACACTAATTCCTCTCCCCCTGCTCCAGGTCCTGTCACTAATTTTCTGCATATTCCACATAGCTCCTGCCCATCTCCTCAGCAGTCACTGCACAATGAAAATCAGCCCTAACAAATTTGCTTTTTCAAAATTGCTCACATCCGTATGACAGTGTAATACCCCTAAATAACAGACACCAAATAATCCACCTACACATGGAGCAAATCTACCAGACGAATGATTGTTACTAAAAAACACTCCTACAAAACCAAGACCCAAAACTATTACTACTTAAGGATCAAATAATCCTGCCAGATCCTGACCGAACACGACCCCCACTATCAGCTGTACACAGTCTCTGATTACATATACCACCGCCATACAGTGACCATATAGTGGTAGATACTAGTTGTATGCAGATGCTCAGCAGAAATATATTAGTGATTACACTGCAGTTACATTTAGTGACTCACCGGAGACATCATTTCTGATCAGCGTCGTTCACTTTCCCTTTTCTTCTCCATCCTGTTCACACCTTCATGCTGATTTCTCCCGGCCAATACTCGTCCCTGCAGATTTGGACACAAATATCTTAGAATCCTCACATTTCCAGTAACTCCTTAATTATAGGTATATAAGTCCCCTCAGTCAGGCAGGTATATGTATATTGTCCCCTTAGACAGGTAGGTATATAAATATAGGGGCACTCAGGCAGGTATATAGATATAGGGTCACTCTCAGGCAGGTATATAGACATAGGGTCACTCTCAGGCAGGTATATAGACATAGGGGCACTCGGGCAGGTATATTGATATAGGGGCACTCAGGCAGGTTATATAGCTATAGGTGTTCAGGCAGGTATATAGCTATAGGGGCTCAGGCAGGTATATAGCTAGGGGCCACAGGCAGGCCTATGGGGGGCTCAGGCAGGCGTATGGGGGCCACAGGCAGACGTATGGGGGCCACAGGCAGGCGTATAGGGGCACAGGCAGGCATATGGGGGCCACAGGCAGGCATGTGGGGGCCACAGGCAGGCATATGGGGGCTCAGGCAGGCGTATGGGGGCCACAGGCAGGCGTATGAGGGATCAGGCAGGCGTATAGGGGCCACAGGCAGGCGTATAGAGGCTCAGGCAGGCATATAGGGGGCCCAGGCAGGCGTTTGGGGCCACAGGCAGGCGCATGGGGGCCACAGGCAGGCGTATAGGGGCCACAGGCAGGTGTATAGGGGCCACAGGCAGGCATCCTCCGGTGAACGGGTCCGACACTGTCTGCGGAGCAGGGAGCGCTCGCTCTCTGCACCGCAGAAGCGGTCAAAGAGCCCGGCGAGGTTCGGGGCCCTGCCTGCGCCCCGTAGGGATAGGCAGAGGTGCCTATCCCGCGTCCCGCCTCTGAGTATGAATATTAATGTGTACCAATGATTATTCACGCCCATATTGTATTTCCATTGGTTAGGGTGGGCTTGTCATTTAACTCTTTGATATCATGTAACAATTTGTCTATAAAATAAAGACCTGTAGGGCTCTGCTTCCAGAGTGATTTTGAATCTCAACCTGTGACTCATCATTGCTCTCCCACGGTAGCCAGCTGGTGACACCCAAAGATGTGACCCTTCTGGGAGTAGTAAGTATAATAACTTATTACTCTGACAACCTCTTAGCTCCGATGATCAATTAAGGTCGTCGGAGATAAGTCGCAGGCAGGAGGAATGAGCTCCTGCTGCCTGCTCCATAGTGAGGCAGCGATCTCCTACCGAAGGCCCCTGGAAGTGAAAGTTATTTCCCGGGTCGTCTGTGACGTCACCATGCCCACAATGCATTGTGGGCATGGTGACTGACAGTCACCATGGCAACCAGAACACATCAGCAATCCTGTATGCTGGCCTGCCTTATAACAGCAATCTGAAGATTGCTGTTACAAATCCCCTCTGGGGAAAAGTGAAAAAAGTGTAAAAAAGTGAAACACAAACACAAAAAATAAAATAAAAACACATACATCTCCCTTTTCCCCTTTACAAACGGCAATCGCCCCCAAAAAGATCAAAAATAAATAAAGTACACATATTTGGTATCGCCACCTGAGTAATGACCTGCCCTATAACCAGATCATATTAATTAACCCATAGGGTGAACGCTGTTACAAAAAAAAAAAGCAAAGAATTGTGATTTTTGTTCATCCCGCAACACATAAAATGAAATAAAAAGTGACCAAAAACTCATGTAAATGCCAAAGTTGTACCAAGTAAAAAGTCAGTTCATCCCGCAAAAAAAAAGTCCTTACACGTCTTTGTATACGGAACAATAAAAAAGTTATAGCTGTCAGAAGATAGCGATGCATAAATATTGTTTTACACAATAAAAACACTTTTTTTAAAAAAATTAGCTTCAACATAAAAAACTATATTGATTGACTATCACCGTAGCTGTATCGGCCCACAGAATAAAACTAACTTGTCATGGATACTGCACAGTGAACGCTGTTAAAAATAAAAATAAAAAACACTACTAGGATTGCAGTATTTTCTTCACCCTGCCTTTAAAAAAATGGATTTAAAACTGATCAAAAAGTCTTGTCCACCAAAAAATGATACCAATAAAAACTTTAACTCATCCCGCAAAAAAACAAGCCCCTACACAGCTCCGTACACAGAAAAATAAAAAAGCTATGGCTCTCAGACTATGGCGATACAAAAACATGTTTTCCTTTTTGAATAAAAGTGTTTTTACTGAGTAAAAGTAGTAAAACATAAAAAAATACAAATTGGGCATCGCTGTAATCATATCGACCTGCTGAGTAAAGCTAAATATGTCATTTATACTGCTCGGTGACCGCTGTAAAAAATAAAAATAAAAAACACTTCCAGGAATGCTGTATTTTGTTCAAAATGCCTCACAAAAACCTTAATAAAAAGTGACCAAAGCGTCATATATACCCCATAATGGTACTAATAAAAACGTCAACTCATCCCGCAAAAATCAAGCCCATAATCAGCTCCGTATACAGAAAAATGAAAAAGGTATGGCTGCCAGAATAGGACAATACAGAAACGCAATTTTGTATAGACCTATTTCTACTGTGTAAATGTAATAAAACATAAAACAACTATATAAAATTTACATCATTGTAATTGTACCAACCTCCATAGTAAAGTTATCCTGTACAGCGAACACTGTAAAAATGAAGCCCAAAAAACAATGTCTAAAATGCATCCCCACCCCCATTTTCATGGCCCAATTCTAATAAACACAGTGGAACACCTGTGCGCCCAAAATGCACAGTTCACCCCTGATGAGATCCCTGAGGGGTGGGGTGTTGAATCCAAAATGGGGTAAATTCTGGAAGATTTCACCTGTTTGGGTACTTTGGGGGCTTTGCAAATGCGACATGACCTCACCAAAAGCTGCGATCCGAATAACACTGCCTTCTTTATATGCCCTGACATGCACCCAAACAGCGGTTTACACCCACATGTAGGGTATTGGTGAACTTGGTAGAAAATGTGTAACAAAAATTTTGGGTGCTTTTTTACCAGGATTCCTTGTAAAAATTAAACATTTTCAGCTAAAATTGCAGATTGTTGTAATTTTTTTTTTTTCATTTTCACAGCCTACTACTAAACAAATGTGTGAAACACCTGTGGGGTCAAAACACACCCTGCACCCCTCTACATATTTCTTAAGGGGAGGAGTTTCCAATATGGGGTGTTTTAGGGGAGTTTATTAAGTTTTAGCGCCTTAGGGTGTCCGCAAACCTGAAATGGCGCCTAAATAAAATCATACTAAAAATGAGAACCCAGAGTCTGATAGGTGCTACTCTTACTCTGAGGCTTGTGGTTGAGCCAAGTAGCGCACTAGGACCACATATGGGATATCTCTGAAAACAGCAGAATCTGGGGAATCGATATTAAGTTGCATTTCCCTGGTCACATCTACCATGTTATTCTGAATAATGGATAAAAATTGAAAATCTGAAAAAAAAAAGTGCAATTTTGAAATGTCACCTCCACTTTTATTTATTTCCTGTGAAACACCTAATGGGTTAAGAAACTTCATAAATGCTGTTTAAGGGGTGAGTTTCTCAGATGAAGTCAATTATGGGAGTATCTAACATACAGGCCAATCAAAATCACGTTAGATCTGGACTGGTCCCTAAAAAAATTTATATTGCAAATTTTCTTGAAAATTACTACTACATTTCTAAGCCCCCTAATGTCGTAAAAAGAAAATACATTTAAAAAATCATGCCAACCTACAGTAGACATATGGTAGATGCTAGTTATAAGCTATTTTGAGTAGAGTAACTATCTGTCTTACATACAGAAATTTTTGAAGTTTGAAAATGGTAAATTTTTCAAATTTTTCACGATACTTTTATATTTTTCACAAATAAACAAGGACTTTTTGGACCAACATTTCTTACTATCTTAAAACACAATGTGTCACGAGAAAACAATCTCTGAAACACATGGATAGGTTAAAGTGTCAAAAAGTTATTCTAACATATAGTGACACATGGCAGATTTAAAAAATGGGGCTCTGTCAGAGAGGCCAAAACTGGCTCCGGCCGTAAGGGGCAGGGGCGTTGCTAGGGTCCCAAAACATCCAGGGCTCGGGTCCTTAAGTTTTTCTGAGTAGGGCTGGGTGCACACGCCATTTTTCAAGCCACATTGTGAACTGTGGATGTATTTTTACAGAGAAAAAACTTCTGTTCCTGTCACTAATTTTCTGCACATTCCACATAGATCCCGTCCATCTCCTCAGCAGTCACTGTACAATGAAAATCAGAGCTGACAAATTAGCATTTTCAAAACCTCTCACCTATGTATGACAGTGTAATACCATACAAATAAGTCAACAAATAATACACCTATACATGGAGCAAATATACCATATGACTCGATGTCACTAAGAAAAACTCAGACAAAACCAAGACCCAAAACTATTACTACTTAAGGTTCAAATAATCCTGCCAGACCCTGACCAAATGCGACCACCACATGTGACATCAGTTGTACATATACCACCGCCATACAGTGATGCTACTGTAGATGCTACTGTAGATGCTACTGTAGTTGTACATAGGCTCAGCAGAAATATAAGTGATTAGTGAGTTGTTCTCTTTCTCTTCTTCTCCATCTGTCCCAGACCACCATGACGTCTTCTCCCAGCCACGACTCTTCACTGTAGAATGTACAAAACAAACATCTTAGACTCCTCACTTTATCAGCACTTCTCTACCAATTCCTCCCTCTATACAAACTCCCCATCTACAGCGCCCCAAATGGTAATAATTACCCCCTTGTGTCCCAAACGGCTATAGGGCTCCCATTTGTGCACCAAGTTTTAGTCTTGTTTTGTAAACAATATAGGAAGTAGTGAAATTCCCTGAGACACTATGTAGGTACACCCCCAAACTAGGTAGGCAGTCCTCAGTTAGGTAGGTAGTTATAGGTCCCCCAATAGGTAGGTATCTCGGTCCCCTATTAAGTAGAAAGGTAGTTATATAGGCCGCACAGTCATAGATCGGCGGGTGGTGTCCGCACTGAGGAGCGCTCCAGGCCCACGACAGCGGGCTGGAACCCGCAGAGATTCGGGGCACAGGTCGATTTATCCGGGGCTCTTCCAGAGAAACAAGTGAACCAGCTGGCCGCTAGAAAAATCTTGACGTCCTTTTATTTCATATTCTTTAAAAAGATAAATCCATACATATGGTAGACACAAGACAAGTTAAAGAATTAGTGCCATTGTTCAGTCTAGGTGTCCCTGACTAACGCGTTTCGGATATTTCAAATCTGCCTAGTGACGCCCCTGGTAAGGGGTTAAAACCTGTGGCATTAAAATACACGCTATACCCCTATTAGAGATGGGCGAATTTCTCGAAATTCGGTTCGCTCACTTTGTCGAATTTCCCGACAAAAAATAACTTCGTTCCGAATTACTTCGAGATGAATCACATTAAAAAACAGCTATTTCCAGGCTGCACAGAGCCTGCAGGGTGCTGTAGAACGTTGTGCCATGCTTAAATATGCAGCGGGAGCTTGGTTTGGTCTTCATACAATATTGTGTTTTAGTATGACACGCACATGACTGCTGCTGCTCTTAGAATCGCTTCACTATAAAATTCCCTGGGCACTTAAGAGGGCAAAACTGGCCAAAAAACTGAAGGGGGAATGTAGCCTGATAAAGTCATGGCAGCAACAGCTGGAAAAAAACAAGCTGAGGGCTCAGGTGGCAACATCAGTGACAGAGTGTGGAGGTGACGGCAGCAGCCACAGCAGCATGAGGTCAGAGAGTGGCACAATGATATTCTGGAGGTGGCAAAAACAGGAGTAGGCCACAGAGTGGCACAATAACAGAGTGTGTAGGTTACGGCAGAAGCAACATCAGCAGCATGAGGTCAGACAGTGGCACAATAACACTGTGAGGAGGTGGCGAAAACAGGAATAGGCCACAGAGTGGCACAATGACACAGTGTGTAGGTCACGAGAGCAGCCACATCAGCAACATGAGGTCAGACAGTGGCACAATCACATTCTGGAGGTGGCAAAAACAGGAGTAGGCCACAGAGTGGCACAATGACAGAGAGTGGAGGTGACGGTGGCAGCAGCATGAGGTCAGACAGTGGCAAAATCACATTCTGGAGGTGGCAAAAACAGGAGTAGGCCACAGAGTGGCACAATGATTGAGAGTGGAGGTGACGGCGGCAGCAGAATGAGGTCAGACAGTTGCACAACGACATTCTGGAGGTGGCAAAAACAGGAATAGGCCACAGAGTGGCACAATGACACAATGTCTAGGTCACGGTAGCAGCCACAGCAGCAGCATGAGGTCAGACAGTGGCACAATGTCTTCGGATTGGGAAAAACGGGGGTAGGCCACAGAGAGGCCAATGACAGGAGTGGAGGTGACGGCGGGAGCAGCAAAGAGGCAACAGTGGCACAATGACATTCAAGGGGCAAAAACAGGGGTAGGGGCCCCAGAGTGCACAATGAAACAGTGTAAGGTCACGGGAGAGCAGCAAGGTCAAAGTGGCACAATACATTTTGGAGGTGGCAAAAAGGAATAGGCCACAAAGTGCACAATGCACAGAAGGGGGCACAGCAGCACACATGAGGTCAAGAGTCACAAGGCATTCTGGAGGTGGGAAAAACAGGGAAAAGGCCAAAAGTGGCACAATGACAAGAGGAGGGGACGGCGGCAGCAGCATTAGGCAGACAGTGGCACAATGACATTTTGGAGGTGGCAAAAACAGGAATAGGCCACAAAGTGGCACAAAAGACACAGTTCTAGTCACGCAGCACCCCAGCAGCAGCAGAGGGCAGACATGGCACAAGACATTTGGAGGGGGCAAAAACAGACTAGGCCACAGAGTGGCACAATGACACAGTGTTTGGTCACGGGACAACCCCAGCAGCGCATGAGTTTAGACAAAGGGGACAATCACATTCGGGGGGTGCAAAAAACGGATTTGGCCACAGAAGGGGGCACAATGACGAGAATGGAGGGGGACGGGAGCACACATGAGGTCAGACCCGGGGCAAAAAGACATTCTGGAGGTGGGGAAAAAAAGGAATAGGCCCCAGAGTGGGACAATGACACAGTTGTAGGGCACGACAGGGAAAAACCCCAGCAGCATCATAGGGCAGACAGTGGCACAAATGCCCTTCCCGGAGGTGGCAAAAACTTGGGGTTTGAACACCGAGGGCTCAATACAGAGAGTGGGGGGTCACGGGAGCAGCAGCATGAGGGCAATGGTGGCACAAAACATTCGGGGGTGGCAAAAACGGATTTGGTCACAGAGTGGGGAAAAAAGACAGAGAGTGGAGGGGGACGGTGGGAGCCCGCCCTTAGGTCAGACAGGGGACAAAAGACATTCCCGGGGGTGCAAAAACAGGAGTAGGGCCCAAGAGTTGGGCCCAAGACAGAGAGTGGAGGTTTACGGGGGGGCAGCAGCAAAGAGGTCAGACAGTGGCCACAACGCCGTTCTGGAGGTTGGGAAAAAACAGGGAAAAGGGCCACAGATTGGCACAATGACACAGTATGGAGGCACAGCAACAGGGGCATAGGTCAGAGAGTGGCACAAAAACATTCTTGGAGGGGGCAAAAAAAGAATAGGCCCAAATGGGACAAAGACACAGTGTTAGTCACGGAGCACCACAGCACAGCCCTGAGGGCAGAGAGTGAAACAAGTCATTCTGGAGGTGCAAAAACAGGGGTAGGGCCCAAAAGAGGCACAATACAAGAGTGGAGGTGACGGCGCAGCACATGAGGGCAGACAGTGGCACAATGACATTCTGAAGGGGCAAAAACAGGAGTAGGCCACAATGGGACAATGACACAGTGTGAAGTCACGGTAGCAGCACAAAGAGGCAGAGTGGGACAATGACATTTTGGGGGGTGGGAAAAACAGAATACCACAAAGGGCACATGACAAGTAGGGGGTCACAGCAGCACCGCATAGGTCAAAGTGGCCAATGACATTCTTGGGGGTGGGAAAAACAGGAAAGGCCACAATGGCACATGACGAGAGGGAGGTGACGGGGGCAGCACATTTGGGCGACATGGCCCCAAAGACATTTTGGAGGGGGCAAACAGGGAAAAGGCCACAAAGTTGGAAAAAAAAAAAACCGTGTCTAGGTCACGGGCAGCAGCCCACAGCACAGAGGCAGACAGTGGCCAAGACATTTTGGAGGGGGCAAAAACAGGGCTAGGCCCCAGAGGGCCCAATGACACAGTGTTTTTCACCAGCAGCCACAGCAGCCATGGCAGACAGTGGCACAATACAGAGAGGAGGTGACGGTGGCAGCAGCATATTTAACATGGACAAACACATTCTGGAGGTGCAAAAAAGGGGTTTGGCCACAGATGCACAATGACGAGAGTGGAGGTGACGGCGGCAGCAGCTGAGTCAACGTGGCACAACGCCATTTTTGGGGGTGGAAAAAAAAGGAATAGGCCCCAAGTGGGCCAAAACACAGTTCTAGGGCACGGCAGCACCACAGGCAGCATGAGGTCAACATGGCCAAGACAATCTGGAGGTGGGAAAAACAGGGGTAGGGCACAGAGTGGCACAAAGACAGAGAGTGGAGGTGACGGCGGCAGCACTGAGGTCGACAGGCAAAAAATCTGGGGGTAGCAAAAACAGGAGTAGGCCACAAGTGGGACAATACACAGTTGGAGGCACGCAGCAGCAGCATAGGTCAGAGAGTGGCACAAGACATTCGGAGGTGGCAAAAACAGGGAAAAGGGCCAAGATTTGGGCCAATGACACATATGGAGGTCACGCAACAGGAGCAAGGTCAGAGGGGGTGGCACAATGACATTTTGGAGGTGGCAAAAACAGGGAAAAGGCCCAAAGTCACAAAACACAGTGTGTAGGTCCGGCAGCCCACAGCACAGCATGAGGTCAGACGTGGCACAATTTTTTTTGTATAGAGTTTTTCACCACACCTAGGTGTATTGAGAATAGGCGGTGCAAAGTGGAAAAAATTACAGCCACTGACATGAAGAATATAATATCCACTGCACACCCTTTGATAATTTGCAAAGGTTAAAGAAAAAACAGTACCAAAGATTTTTCATACATATCAAAAATACTCTCAAAAATTATCTTTTTTACAATAATACTAGTAAGGATTTTCAATGTATATAACGACTTTTCGGGTGTTTGGAGCCTTTATCAACACATCGAATGGAGAACCCAAAAGGGTGATGCCCCCAGTATATAGTAAAATTT
>JAODAL010078151.1:0-13020 GCA_025379985.1 Phyllomedusa bahiana
CCAGCCCCCCCACGACACCTCCATACACTGCACCGTCCCCAGTGACACCGGACCCCTCCATACACTGCACCGTCCCCAGCGACACCGGACCCCTCCATACACTGCACCGTCCCCAGCGACACCGGACCCCTCCATACACTGCACCGTCCCCAGCGACACCGGACCCCTCCATACACTGCACCGTCCCCAGCGACACCGGACCCCTCCATACACTGCACCGTCCCCAGCGACACCGGACCCCTCCATACACTGCACCGTCCCCAGCGACACCGGACCCCTCCATACACTGCACCGTCCCCAGCGACACCGGACCCCTCCATACACTGCACCGTCCCCAGCGACGACACCGGACCCCTCCATACACTGCACCGTCCCCAGCGACGAGACCGGACCCCTCCATACATCAGATCCGCCTCCACTGTCCCACCATGTGCTGTGCTCTTGGGGGGGGGATGAGGATTGCGGGTGCCATGTGGCGAGCTCCCACCTAATGCTCAACACCTCCTCTTGGGCCCTGGACCCGGGGGCCACACTTCCAGATAACAACGTTTCAGGGGATGTTCTTGTTTTACACATGTGGGGGCCGCGGAGGAGTCTTATTAGAGGGAATGTCGGCGACAAGTGTGGCCGGGCCCCGGGGCCACTCACCAGCCTCCCCCTGCCGACTACACCAAGGGGCCTTCAGATGTGGCCCCCACTTTCATCACAACCTGTGGAGGGGCCCCCATCCCACAAGGGCCCCCAACACTGCGCTCCCATCCCACCAGGGCTCCCATCCCACCAGGGCCCCCATCCCACCAGGGCACCCATCCCACCAGGGCCCCCATCGCACCAGGGCTCCCATCCCACCAGGGCTCCCATCCCACCAGGGCTCCCATCCCACCAGGGCCCCCATCCCACCAGGGCCCCCATCCCACCAGGGCTCCCAACACTGCGCTCCCATCCCACCAGGGCCCCCATCCCACCAGGGCTCCCAACACTGGCCCCATCCCACCAGGGCCCCATCCCACCAGCCCCGGGCCCCCATCGCACCAGGGCTCCCATCCCACCAGGGCTCCCATCCCACCAGGGCTTCCCATCCCACCAGGGCCCCATCCCACCAGGCCCCCATCCCACCAGGGCATCCCAACCACTCGCTCCACCCCACCAGGGCCCCCATCCCACCAGGGCTCCATCCCACCGGCCCCATCCCACCAGGGCTAACCATCCCACCAGGGACCCCATCCCACCAGGGCCCCATCCCACCAGGGCCAACATCCCACCAGGGCCAACATCCCACCAGGGCCAACATCCCACCAGGGCCCCCATCCCACCAGGGCTCCCATCCCACCAGGGCTCCCATCCCACCAGGGCCCCCATCCCACCAGGGCCCCCATCCCACCAGGGCCACCATCCCACCAGGGCCCCATCCCACCAGGGCCCCCATCCCACCAGGGCCCCCATCCCACCAGGGGCCCCCATCCCACCAGGGCCCCCATCCCTGCGCTCCCATCCCACCAGGGCAACATCCAACAGGGCCCCATCATCCCCCTAGGCTCCCATTCCCACCAGGGCCCCATCCACAAGGGCCAACTATCCCACCAGGGCCCCATCCCACCAGGGCTCCATCCCCACCAGGGCCCCCATCACACCAAGGGCCAAGCATACCCTCCAGGGCCAACATCCATCAGGCTCCCATCCCACCAGGGCCCCCATTCCCACCAGGGGGCCCCATCCACCAGGGGCCCCCATCCCACAGGCTAACATCCCATTCCAGGGCCCCATACACCGGGCCCCAAACCACCAGGTCACAACATCCCAACAATGGGCAACATCCCACCCAGGGCCAACCATCCACCCGCGCCCCATCCACCAGGGCCCCCCTCCCACCAGGGCCCCATCCCCCCAGGGCCCCCATCCCACCAGGGCTCCCCCTCCCACCAGGGCCCCCCCCCCACCAGGGGGAACACCCCCGGGCCCCCCTCCCCCCGGGGCCCCCTCCCACCCGGGCCCCATCCCCCAGGGCCAAAATCCCACCAGGGCCCCCATCCCCCCAGGGCTCCCCTCCCCCAGGGCCCCCCCTCCCCCAGGGCCAACATCCCACCAGGGCCAAATCCCCAGGGGCCAAAATCCCCCCGGGCTCCCCTCCCACCAGGGCCCCTCCCCCCAGGGGCCCCCATCCCACAGGCTAACATCCCACCAGGGGCCCCCATCCCACCCGGGGCCCCCAACCCACCGGGGCCCCTCCCCCGTCCCATCCCCCCAGGGGCCCCCATCCACCAGGGCCCCATCCCACCCGGGCCCCCTCCCACCAACCCCCATCCCACCAGGGGCCCCCATCCCACCAGGGCCCCCATCCCACCAGGGGCCCCTTCCCACCAGGGCTCCCATCCCACCAGGGGCCCCCATCCCACCAGGGGCCCCATCCCACCAGGGCCAACATCCCACCAGGGCCAACATCCCACCAGGGCCAACATCCCACCAGGGCCCCCATCCCACCAGGGGCCCCCATCCCTGCGCTCCCACAATCCCCTGCTCAGGACGGAGCCTCAGGGAGGGGATGGTGGGTCGCGGGCTCCTCGGGCCCCTGTGCTCTGCAGTTCCCGGTTTCCCAGGAGACCCTCGATGCTCGTGAAGTGGCCGCGGCTCAGCGCGGTTCCCAGGGAGTCCTGATCGCCGGCCAAGGGCCATTGTGCGCGGCGCTGACCTACTTGAGATAAGAAAAGATGGAACTTTCTGGAAGCATTTCACGTTCTGCTCTTACATAAGAGCTTGTGGTGCCATCACCATAGAAGCCATGACGCTCACAGCAGCAGCGGCGCCGCACACAGTACGAGATCCAACCCAACATACAAAGGAGCGGGCCCCTCACACCAGAAGGGCACCACACACCCCGAAAGGCTCTGCCCAGATGTGTCCTAGTCCTGTGCCTGGGAAAGCTGGGTGACTACCAATATGGCCGACACAGTCAGTACTACAAGAGTCCCAAGAGCAGAAGGTGAGGATGGAGAGCATCACCCCCATCATCCGAGACCCGGAGCCCATCACTAATCAGTGGCAGGAGAGTATCTTGTATGGTAAGGTCTCCAGAAACGCGGAACGTATCAGCACAGCAGCACAGAGGGTTTCAGAGCACAAGGTCTTATCAATATTCGGATCCCGCTCCCCCTGCAGCACCGACCTCTCATCAGCCTGACCAGAGCAGCAGCCTCGTCACAGGACATTAGGCCCACACTGCCGCCCGCCGGGACCCCGACTGAGGAAGGACAAGACCACCCGGAGGCAGCTCCCATCACCCGTCACTGCACGGCCAGAGGCGAGAGCTGCAGAGAGGACGTCCGAGGGACACGAGGCCGGAGAGACCCCCAGCATGAGGAGGGGCCCCACCATACACCCAGGGGCCCCCACCATACACCAAGGGGCCCCCACCATACACCAAGGGGGCCCCACCATACACCAAGGGGCCCCCCCCACCATACACCAAGGGGCCCCCCCACCATACACCAAGGGGCCCCCCCACCATACACCAAGGGGGCCCCACCACCTTTCACCAAAAGGGGGGCCCCCCCCAAAAAACACCCAAAGGGGGCCCCCCCCAAACCAAGGGGCCCCCCCACCATTACACCCGGGGCCCCCACCCCTACCCAAGGGGCCCCCCCCCATAAAACCAAGGGGCCCCAAACCTTTCACCAAAGGGGGCCCCACCATACACCAAGGGGCCCCCCACCATTCACCAGGGGCCCCCACACCCTTTCCCCCAAAGGGGGGCCCCCCACCATACAACCCAAAGGGGCCCCAAAAATACACCCCCGGGGCCCCCCCCATACACCCGGGGCCCCCACCATACACCAAGGGGCCCCCACCATACACAAAGGGGCCCCCCCCAAACACCAACGGGCCCCCCCACCATTTCCCCAAGGGGGCCCCCCCACCCCGACTGCACAGGGGAAAGGGGATACCCCCCTGTGCATAAATCCTCAACACCTCTGCTTGCTGTCAAGGGGAAAAGTTTCCCCGGTGCCCCCCAAATTTCCCCCAGTGAGGGTGTAGAAAATCAGGGGCCCCCAAGAGCCCAAAATGCAGAGGGGGAAAAACACAATGTCGCAGCGGGGCGACGGGGGGAGGGAAAACCCCCGCTGATCGGAAGCACAGAGGTGGCGGGCCCAAACCCCGCCGGGGACCCTTTCCCGCCGCTATAAACCCCATTCAAAAATTTTTATAATCAAAAAGGAGGGAGGGGGTGATGAAGTAGTTATTATGGTGCACGGGGGCTCAGTGCTTATAATGGGCAGCACCCGTGACTAAATGGTTAGTATGGGCAGAAGGTGTCAGGGGGTCAGTATGGCGCACGGTTTGGGTCGGGGTTAGTATGGGCGCAAAAGTGGGTCAGTGGTTAATAGGGCAGCACTGTTTGGCCCCAGGGGTTAGTAGGGGGGGCATGGTGGGCCCGGGGTTAGTATGGGGAGCCCCGGTGGGTAAAGGGGTTTTGTTTGGGGAAACACGGTGGCCCCAGGGGTTAGGGTTTTGGGAGCACGGGGGGCTATGGGTTTTGTATGGGCAGCACGGTGGCTCAGTGGTTAGTATGGACAGCACGGTGGCTCAGGGTTAGTATGGGCAGCAAAGGTTTGGGTCAGGGGTTAGTAGGGCAGCCCCGGGGGTCAGGGGGTTAAATTTTGGGGAGGGACGGTGGTCGTGATTAGTATTTGGGGGCCAAGGTGGGCTCAGGGGTTAGTATGGGGGGGCAGGGTTTGGGGGTTTAGGGTTAGTATGGGCCCGCCGGGGGGCTAAAGGGGGTTTTTTATGGGCAGCACGGGGGCTCAGGGGTTAGTATGGGCAGGGCCCGGGGGCTCAGTGATTTTGTATGGGCAAGCGCGGTGGCTCCCGGGGGAGTTTGGGCCCGGGCCGGGTGGCTAGGGGGTTAGTTTTGGGCAGCCGGTGGCTCAAATGGTTAGTATGGACGCCCCCCCGGGGGGGGGGGTCAGTGGTTAGTATGGGGGCACCGTGGCTTTAGGGGTTTTTATGGGCAGCAGGGGGCTCAGTGGTTTGTATGGGAAAGCACGGTGGGGTTTAGGGGTTTTGTATGGGGAGCACGGGGGCTCAGGGGTTAGGTTTTTGGGCGCCACCCGGGGGCTTTAGTGGGTTAGTATGGGGCACGGTGGGGGTCAGTGGTTTTGTATGGGGAGCCGGTGGTCAGGGGTTAGTATGGGCAGCCCCGGGGGGTCAGTGGTTGTATGGGGGCACGGGGCTCAGTGGTTTGTACGGGCCGCCCCGGGGGGTTCAGGGGTTTTGGGATGGGGGCACGGTGGCCCCAGGGGGGTTTGTATGGGCCAAACACGGGGGGCTCCGGGGGGTTTGTTGGGCAGCCGGTTGGTCAGTGGTTAGGATGGGCCCGCACGGGGCTCAGGGGTTAGTATGGGGCAGCACGGGGGGCTCAGGGTTTTGTTTTGGGGGAGCAGGGGGGGGGGGCTCAGTGGGTTTGTATGGGCAGCACGGGGCTCAGGGGTTAGTTTTGGGGGAGCAAGGGGGTTTAGTGGTTAGTATGGGGAGCACGGTGGCTCAAATGGTTAGTATGGGGAAGCAGGGTGGCTCAGGGTTAAATAAGGGCAGGGCCCGGTGGGGGTTTAGGGTTAGTAAAGAGCAGCACGGTGGCTCAGTGATTGTATGGGCAGCACAGTGGCTAGGGGTTTGTATGGGGCCGGGACGGTTTGGCCCCAGTGGTTAGTATGGGGGGAGCACGGTGGGTCGTGGTTGTATGGGGGAGCCCGGGGGCTAAAGGGGGTTAGTATGGGTAGCATCCCTGGTCCCAAGGCCCCCTACATCCATGGTCCTCAGTCTCCAGGAGGGCCCCTCTCCACTTCCACCCTCGACAGAAAAACAGAAGTTTTCCCGGGTGAGTTTAATTTCCCCCACTTTGTCCCGATGCGACCAAAAGGGGAAACACAACTTCACGTTTCAGCGAAACCCACTGGATCCAGAGCCAAACGAAACTTCCGAAAACCTTCCTGTAGTTCAAGGGACAAAGCTGCTGTATCTAATCCTATCCTGTGTGATACCGTCTGCTGAGCTGTGTATAACCCTAATCCCTATTCCTTTTTTGTGTGATACCGTCGCTGAGCCATGTATCTAATCCTATCCTGTGTGATACGTCTGCTGAAGCTAGTGTAATTTTAACCCTTATCCCTGTGTGATCCCGTCTGCGAGCTGTATCTAATCCTATCATGTGTGATACCGTCTGCTGAGCCTGTACCCAATCCTATCCTGTGTAATTACCGTCTGCTGAGCCTGTACCCAAATCCTATCCTGTGTGATACCACCCTCTGAGCCATGTATCCAAATCCTCCTGTGTGATCCCGTCTGCTGAGCTTTGTATCTAATCCAAATGCCTGTGTGATACCGTCCTGAGCCTGTATCCAATCCTATCCTGTGTGATACCTCTCTGAGCCGTGTTTTCCAATCCTATCCTGTTGAACCATTACGGCCATGTATCCCAATTTCCTTTTATCCGGGGTGTATATCCTTCCTGCGGGAAGCTTTGTTATCAATCCTATCCTGTGTGATACCGTCTGTTTAGCCATGTATCTAATCCTATCCTGTGTGATACCATCTACTGAGCCGTGTATCTAATCCTATCCTGTGTGACACCGTCTGTTTAGCCATGTATCTAATCCTATCCTGTGTGATACCGTCTGCTGAGCCGTGTATCTAATCCTATCCTGTGTGACACCGTCTGTTTAGCCATGTATCTAATCCTATCCTGTGTGATACCGTCTGCTGAGCCGTGTATCTAATCCTACCATGCAGAATAAAAGAAAAACAGAAATAGATGGTAGAAAACGGGAGCAGAGGGCGCGGGACTGATTAGGAGAAGAGAGAATCTACTATGGAGAGAAGGAATACATGGACGCTGCGTTTCCTCAGCTCCGATACACACGCGGCGCGAAGACCGTTTAAACCTCAGGGGTCCCGGGCGTTCCTGTCTGAATGTGATCACAAGACTAAAGGGCGGCTCCGCAGACACCGGGAGAAATCTGATCATGAAATGTAAAATAACTTGATGCAGAGTGAACCTAAAAGGACAGAGACTCGTCCGCTCCCGACTTCTGTAAAGGAAATAGGAAAAACATTGATTTCTAAACAAACTCCCGGATACAATGTATCAATAGGAAGTCCCAGGCTGCAGATACAATGTATCAATAGGAAGTCCCAGGCTGCAGATACAATGTATCAATAGGAAGTCCCAGGCTGTGGATACAATGTATAAAAAGGGAAGTCCCAGCTGGGATACAATGTATCAATAGGAAGTCCCAGGCTGCAGATACAATGTATCAATAGGAAGTCCCAGGCTGCAGATACAATGTATCAATAGGAAGTCCCAGGCTGTGGATACAATGTATCAATAGGAAGTCCCAGGCTGCGATACAAGTTTTCAATAGGAAGTCCGGTTTGCGATACAATGTATCATTAGGAAGTCCCAGGCTGGGATACAATGTACCCAATAGGAAGTCCCAGGCTGGGGGAACAATGTATCAATAGGAAGTCCCGGGTTTGGGATACAAGTATCAATATGAAGTCCCAGGCTGTGGATACAATGTATCAATAGGAAGTCCCAGGCTGTGGATACAATGTATCAATAGGAAGTCCCAGGCTGCGGATACAATGTATCAATAGGAAGTCCCAGGCTGCGGATACAATATCAATAGGAAGTCCCAGGCTGCGGATACAATGTATCAATAGGAAGTCCCAGGCTGCGGATACAATGTATCAATAGGAAGTCCCAGGCTGTGGATACAATGTATCAATAGGAAGTCCCAGGCTGTGGATACAATGTATCAATAGGAAGTCCCAGGCTGTGGATACAATGTATCAATAGGAAGTACCAGGCTGCAGATACAATGTATCAATAGGAAGTCCCAGGCTGGATACAAGTATTCAATAGGAAGTCCCAGGCTGTGGATCAATGTATCAATAGGAAGCCCCGGTGCGGATACAATGATCAATAGGAAGCCCCAGGCTGGGATACAATGAATCAATAGGAAGTCCCGGGTGGGATACAATTTTTTAACCTAGGAATTTTCCCCAGCTTGGTTAAGATGAATCAATTTAGGAAGCCCGAGTGTGGATTAAAAGGGGGAAATTTAAGGGGAAGTCCCCGTGTCCTAACATAAGAGCGACGCTGCTTCCCACAATATTCATGACCACAGTAAATAGTCAGGCCGGATCGTCTATTGGATGTAAAGCCGCTTGTTTCCAGTGCTATCTGAGCACAGACATCTATTCCATCATTTGGTGTATCTAAGCCTGTGTGTGCGGGCCTATATCACACATGCAGACGCCTCGCTGGGTCCCACTGTCTGTGCCGCACCCCTGGTGATCTAAGCCGGTGTGTATTTTTTTGGGGGTGTATCACACATGCAGACACCCTCTGGGTCCCACTGCCTGTGCCGCACCCTTCTGGTGTATCTAAGCCTGTGTGTGCGGGGCTGTATCACACATGCAGACGCCTCTCTGGGTCCCACTGTCTGTGCCGCACCCTTCTGGTGTATCTAAGCCGCTGTGTATTGGGCTGTATCACACATGCAGACGCCTCTCTGGGTCCCACTGTCTGTGCCGCACCCTTCTGGTGTATCTAAGCCTGTGTGTATTTGGCTGTATCACACATGCAGACGCCTCTCTGGACCCTGCTGCCTGTGCCGCACCATTCTGGTCTATCTAAGCCTGTGTGTATTTGGCTGTATCACACATGCAGATGCCTCTCTGGGTCCCACTGTCTGTGCCGCACCCTTCTGGTGTATCTAAGCCGCTGTGTATTGGGCTGTATCACACATGCAGACACCTCTCTGGGTCCCACTGCCTGTGCCGCACCCTTCTGGTGTATCTAAGCCTGTGTGTGCGGGGCTGTGTCACACATGCAGACGCCTCTCTGGACCCTGCTGCCTGTGCCGCACCATTCTGGTGTATCTAAGCCTGTGTGTATTTGGCTGTATCACACATGCAGATGCCTCTCTGGGTCCCACTGTCTGTGCCGGACCCTTCTGGTGTATCTAAGCCGGTGTGTATTGGGCTGCATCACATATGCAGACAACTCTCTGGGGCCCGCTGCCTGTGCCACACCCTTCTGGTGTATCTATGCCAGACTCTAGAGGGCTGTATCACACATGCAGCCGACTCTGAGGGGCCTGCTGCCTGTGCCACACCCTTCTGGTGTATCTAAGCCGCTGTGTATTGGGCAGTATGACACATGCAGGCGACTATCTGGGCCCCACTGCCTGTGCCACACCCTTCTGGTGTATCTAAGCCGCTGTGTATTGGGCTGTATCACACATGCAGATGCCTCTCTGGGTCCCACTGTCTGTGCAGCACCCTTCTGGTGTATCTAAGCCTTTGTGTGCAGGCTTGTATCACACATGCAGAGCTGGCCCCCTTTGGGACCCCTGCCCGTGTGTGGGGGGAAAAAAGCACCCCCTTCTGGTGTATCTAAGCCTGTATCACACATGCAGACGCCTCTCTGGGCCCCGCTGCCTGTGCCGCACCCTTCTGGTGTATCTAAGCCTGTATCACACATGCAGACGCCTCTCTGGGCCCCGCTGCCTGTGCCGCACCCTTCTCTTGCAGGGCTGTCAGCCACAGGCAGGGTGCCAGGAGCTGGGTACCTGTCCTGCCCCTTGGATCCTTACACATTAGTGATCAGTGGCGATGCCCCCTGCGGCCCCCGCCCTGGTCTGTAGGGGCCACAGTCTATGAGGACCCCTTATCCGGGAGCGGCTCAATGCTCCCTTTCTTTGCGCTGTCCCCGCTGCCGCCCCCCCCCGCCGGACGCCGCTTTGTGCTGCCGGGGACGCCGCGTCCGGGTAAACACTGGGGCATTATCTCCGACGTTCTGCTATCAATTCACAGAAACAAAAGGACTCAGTTTCCTGAGGTCGGGAGGAAAATTAGGGGGAAGCCCAGGAAATGGCCCCACACAGGCGCTCCGGGGCCCCCCGAGACTCGCTTTACTAGGGGGGGCAAAAAGGGAAAAAGGGGGGAAAAAGGGGAGGGGGGGGGGGACAGAGGAAAATGGGGGTGGGGGGGAAAATGGAAGAGGAGGGTGACGAGAGGTCATCGGGGAGGGGAGGGGCACAATGGGGGACAGCCGCACCCAAGCTTTGAATGTAGAAGAGAGGAGGCCCCCACAAATGGGGGAAACCCCGGCCGCCCCAATCCTAAAAAGATGTTTGAAGAGGGAGGCCAAATGGAGGCAGGCTGCCCCAAGCTTCTGAATGTAAAGAAGGAGGGCCGACAAGGAGGAAACGGTCCCCCCAATGCTTTGAGATGTAGAAAAGAGGAGGGGCCCCACAATGGGGGACAGGTCGCACCCAAAGCTTGGGGGAATGGTAGAAGGGGGGACAACCCCCCAAAAGGGGGACAGGGCGCCCCAATGCTTCTGAGATGTAGAGAGAGGAGGCGCACAATGGGGACCCCGGGGCCCCCACCCAATCTTCGAGATGTAGAAAGAGGAGGCCCCCACAAGGGGGCAGGCTACCAAAACTTTTGGAAAGTAGAAGGGGGGGCGCAAATGGGGACAGGGCCCCACCCAATGCTTTGGGGTAAAGAAGAGGGGGCCGCACAATTTGGGGGACATGGCTAAAAACCTTCTGAGATAGAAGGAGGAGGCCCCAATGGGGGACGGCCGCACCCAATGTTCGGTGTAGAAAGGGGGGGGCCCCCACAATGGGGACCGTCCGCACCCAATGTTTTGAATGTAGAAAAGAGGAGGCCGCACAATGGAGGCATGGTCCACCCAATGCTTCGGAAAGAGAAGAGAGGAGGCCCCCACAATGGGGACTGTCCGCACCCAATGCTTTTTTAAGTAGAAAAGGGGGGGCCGGCCCCCAAAGGAAATGGGCGACCCATTCTTTGTTTTTAGAAGAGAGGGGCCGCACAATGAGACAGGCCCCCACCCCAAAGCTCTGAGTGTAGAAGGAGGAGGCCGCACAATGGAGGGGCAGGGGGGCCCCCCCAATGCTTTGAGTGTAAAAGGGGAGGGCCCCCACAATGGGGAAAGGCGCACCCAATGCTTTTAATGAGAAAGGGGGAGGCGCACAAAGAGGACTGGGGGGCCCCCCAAGCTTTGAGATGTAGAAGGGGAGGCCGCACAATGGGCAAGGGGCCCCACCCAATGCTTCTGAGATTAGAAGAGGGAGGGCCCAAATGGAGGACCGGGCCCCCCCAATGCTTTGGAAAGTTTGAAGAGGGGAGGGCCCCACAATGGGGAATGTCCGCACCCCAATGCTTCTGAATGTAGAAGAGAGGGGCCGAAATGGGGGGGACGGCCCCCCAATGCTTCTGGGGATGTAGAAAGGGAGGCCGCCAAGGGGACATGTCCGACCCAATGCTTCTGGAAAGTTAAAAAGAGGGGGCCCCCAAATAAAGGGCTGGTCTGCACCCAAGCTTTAAATGTGAAGAAGGAAAAGGGGCCCGCCCAAAAACCCAAAAGGAGGACATGGTCGCACCCAATGCTTTGAGTTTGAAGAGAGGGGGCCGCACAATGGGGACATGGTCGCACCCAATGCTTTTTGAGATGTAGAAGAGGGAGGCGCCAATGGAGGACAGGCGACCCCAAACCCTTTTTGAATTTATAAGGGGGGGGCCCCACAATGGAGGGCATGGCCCACCCCAAAGCTTCTGAGAAGTAGAAGAGAGGAGGCCGCACAATGGAGGACATGCCCAAACCCCAAGCTTTGAGATGTAGAAGAGGGGAGGGGCCCCACAATGGAGGACAGGCCGCACCCAATGCTCCCGACATGTAGAAGAGGGGAGGCCGCACAATGGAGGACATGGTCTGCACCCAATGCTTCTGAGATGTAGAAGAGAGGAGGCCGCACAATGGAGGACATGATCCGCACCCAATGCTTCTGAGATGTAGAAGAGAGGAGGCCGCACAATGGAGGACACGGCCCGCACCCAATGCTTCTGAGATGTAGAAGAGAGGAGGCCGCACAATGGAGGACACGGCGCTCACCCAATGCTTCTGAGATGTAGAAGAGAGGGAGGCCGCCAATGGAGGACATGGTCCCTCCCCAATGCTTCTGAGATGTAGAAAGAGGAGGCCGCCACAATGGAGGACTGGCCGCACCCAAACCCTTTTGAGATGTAGAAGAGGGAGGTGCACAATGGGGGACAGGCTCACCCAAGCTTCTGAATGTGAAAAGAGGGAGGCCGCACAAAAGGAAAGGACACGGCCCGCACCCAATGCTTCTGAGATGTAGAAGAGAGGAGGCCGCACAATGGAGGACACGGCCCGCACCCAATGCTTCTGAGATGTAGAAGAGAGGAGGCCGCACAATGGAGGACATGGTCCGCACCCAATGCTTCTGAGAGATTAAAAAAGAGGGGGCGCACAATGGAGGACAGGTCTCACCCAATGCTTCCCGAGATGTTAGAAGAGAGGAGGCCGCACAATGGAGGGAAGGTCCCACCCAATGTTCTGAGATGTAGAAGAGGGAGGCCGCCCCATGGAGGACAGGCCCGCACCAATGCTTCTGAGAAAGTAGAAGAGGGGAGGACGACAATGGGGGACAGGTCCCAAACCCAATCCTTCTGTGATTAGAAGAGGGAGGCGCACAATGAGGAACAGCCCACCCAACTTTTTGAGAGTAGAAGAGGGGGGGCCCCAAAAGGGGACAGGCCCCCAAACTTTTTGAATGTTAAGAAAAGGAGGGGAATGGGGGACAGGCCCACCCCCAAAGCTTCTGAAATGGGAAAGAGGGAAAGGGCACAAAGGAGGCATGGCCGCACCCAACTTTGAAATGTAGAAAGGGGGGCTGCACAAGGAGGGTGATCCCCCCAACTTTGAGTGAAAGGGGAGGCCGCACAATGGGGACACGGACCCAAAATTTCGAAAGGGGAAAGAGGGGAAAAACCCCAAATAGGGGGATGGCCCCCCCCCTCTTTTAATGTAGAAGAAGGGGAGGCCGCACAATGGGGAAGGCCCCACCCAAACTCCCGAGTTTTGAAAGAGGGAGGCCCCACAATGGGGGACAACCCCACCCAATGCTTCTG
>JAODAL010078152.1:0-13019 GCA_025379985.1 Phyllomedusa bahiana
AAAAAATGTCATGAAAATGTGGAAAATTTGCCATTTTCAAGTTTAAAAATTTCTGCATGTAAGACAGGTAGTTATACCACACAACATAGTTTAAAACTAGCATCTACCATATACTGTATCTACTTTATGTTGGCTTCATTTTTTAAATACCTTTTTTATTATTTATTACTACTGGAGATGTTAATAGATAAAAAGAAAATCAATATTGATTTCCCTGAATTTGTCATTTTTAAAGATATACCATATGTGGTCCTAGTGCACTATAAGATTGAACCACAACCCACAGAATAGGAGAAACACCTACTGGATTTTGAGGTTTAATTTTTATTAGGATATATTTTAGGTACCATATCAAGCTTGCGGACACCATAAGGTGCTAAAATTTAATAAACACCCCTAAAAGACCTCATTTTAGAAACTTTTCGGCTTAAAGATAATATCCAGGGGTGTAGTGAGTATATTGACCCTAGAGGTGTTTCACGGATTTTTTTTAGCATTAGGCTGTGAAAATGGAAAATAATCTTTTTCAAATGATACACAGTTTTAGCTGAAAATGCTTAATTTTCACAAGAAACTCTGGAGAAAAAAAACACCACAAAATTTGCCACAGAAATTCCGCAGTAAAAATGACAATTTCACTATGCAGTTCAGTACAATTGCAACGATTCACATGCATGGTTGGTCTGCACCTAGCTGAGAGCTGACCTGTGGTCCTAGACGTGCCTTTGTGGGAACACCCCTTTAAGTTTAGGTTTTGGGGGGTTAACTTACCTTTCAGTGCCACTGTAGGCCTCCCATTACTTCCAGCACAGCATCACTGCTGTTTTTTCTATGTTATCCCTATTTTGTGGAAAGCTTCTGCTTACAGTAGATGTGATGTTGTGTCTGCAGTGACTCAAGGCCTGAAGCGATGCAAGACCCTGAGCAGTACCAAAAGTTGAGTTAGCCCTTCAAAAATCCTCCAAACCTCCACTCCTGATCCTTAACCCAATTTAGGGTTAGGGTTGATTTTTTGGCAATTGTTGCCAAATTCAGTTTTGGCCGGTCGCTTAGATCCGCTTCAAATTTGACAATGACCCAAATCCAAAGCGCAACACTACTAGAAACAGTCCCTTTGGGCGGAACAATATAATTTGTGCCATGCTACCAAACTGAGAAAGCTTAATAGAGAGGCTAGCAATTACCACTTTAGTCTAAACAGGCCCTGGCTGCTCTCCATGGCCATTTGACCTGCCTTGAAAGTTGTTTCAGATAGTGGCATGGCAACTGCCTTACATGTGATTTAATGTAGGCAAAAGATAAAATTGCAGAAAGATTCTTGCCATTCATATAAGATCTTGTGTTCAGTGTTTCCCCCTCTATGTTACTCTGACAGTTCCCCTTCAAATAAATATCCTTCAGAGAAAAAAGAAACGTAGGTAATATACAGTATTTTACTTTTCGTGTATTAGTGGCCTGTAATTCACTAGAGTTTTGCACACATGATACTGTCACATCTTTAGAGTCTTGACATTTCTGTTCCATGGTAGTTTTTATTTCAGTCTTTCTATCTATCTTAATTGTTATTTATGGTGACTTCTCACACTGTTAATGATGTCAACCAAATGTGCTTAGTCAAACAACTTTTAAAAGTGTTGATTATGACTGTGTTTTCACAGGGTCCAAGGTGCTGGTGTCACCTTTTTAAAAATATCAGAAATGTGTTGTGCTTCTTATGCTCTGTTCAGTAAACTATCCAAAGCTATGTTGTTCATCCCTATTTATAACTGATCAAATGTAAACTGTTTGTTAAAAGAGAACTAAAGTATCAAAATACACTTACCATAATATCCTAATCTAAGGTTATTCAAAGGAAGTATTCTCCTTTTATGTTTTTTGGGAAGCATCCATTTTATCTCCTCAAGCCCCTTCAGAGCTGATACCACATTAACAGTAATGATGGGAAAGCAGGAGGGCTTTAATATGTATCTTCTCTGACTAGGAGTTAACAGAACTGCCATCACCGCACTGACTGCAGCCAGAGCCAAGCAAAGGCTCTATTCCTACGGTCACACATCAATGCAGAAAACCATGACATTAAATGGTCCTTCTTCTCTCGTAGGAATTTTTGGAAAAGCTAGGTATTTGCTTTATGTAATTATTTTTTTGTATTTATTTCTAAGTCTTTCACTTATAAACCTTTTCTGTTTTTTTTTTCAGTAATGCAAAGAGGAAAAATTTTGGGCCCCCTTTCCAAATACTTCATGGTCCCAGGAAGTAATAGGAGTAAAACATGCCAGTTTCAAAATTTCCCTTCGGGCCATGGCAACCGTTTGGCACCCCACATCCTCTTCACAGGGGGTGGTAAGGAGGAAGTAATGGAGCACAGCGCTGTTCCTTTAAATTTTTTAAAGGATCATGGCCCCCAGTGCCCTAAAGTTTTAAAATTTAAAAGGGGAAAAGGGGAACGGTCTCTGATCCCAGCTGATTTTTGGGGCAGTAGCTTTTAATTTTAAAAACCAAAACCCCAAACCGGGGTATGGAGCAAAATCAAAGACTTCCCGCAGATTTACTTTAAAATTTTTGGGGGTTAAAGGGGTTAAAAGCCGGGTTTAAGATTACCCCAATTTACACCAGGTATTAGCTGAATGATAAGGGGTAAAACCCACTTTTACAGTGGCGGGGAAATAAAAAGAAAACTTTTATTCTCAGCTCCCTTAATCATTTTAAGATACCATGGTGCTCAGTGCATGTGACCATTTTCTTTTTCAGAAAAGGAAAACTAAGAATGCCCCCTAGTCTATCTTGTACTTTTTGGGCCCTTTCAAGAGATAGGACTGACTAGAAGCTTTAACCCTTAATGAAAAGCTTTTTTTTTAAAAGGGGCCCAAATTTTTTTGGTTTTTTTTTTCCAATTACAAAAAACCAAACTTTTTTATGGTTGTGAAGACACAGACATATTAGGGCTTTTTTTTGTGGAAAAAAACTAGTGATAGGAAGGAGTTAAAGTTGAACAGCAGGACTTGCAAGAGAAAGGTTAGTAATAAGTGCTCCTCAAACGGATTTGTTGATGCAAGTGAAACATACAATGGCTATAGTGGTTGAGAAGGTGCTTATGACCCTTAGGGCCACATGTATGAAAACGGTCTAGGTCTAAAATTTTTTTTGGGTGACCTAGCCCCAAATTCAGAGCCCCCTTTCTTTTTTTTCCAGAGCACATAGAATGAAAGGGAGCTCGATTGGTTACTATAGGCAAAAAAAAAAGTTTTAGACCTAGATGGTTTTCATACTTTGGGGCCCCTTTAAAAGTTTTGGGGTCCACATTTTTTAATCTTTTTTCCTCTGGATTTATGACTAAAAGGATATAGATGTTTAGGTAGTACCTTATATACAGTGATATTACCACATGCACTGCATTTAAATTTTTTTGGGGTACGAAGAAGGGGGCTGCACCAAAATATCGGGCATCTTTACAACCCGATATCGGGTTTCCCCCATTAAATTTTTTTTCAAATCTCCCTCACCCCCTCCGGGGCGCTTTTCCATTCCCACCTGGGGCCCGTTTTTGAAAAGTGCCAAAATCGGGGGGGGGGCATGGGGGAGGCGGGCGCCCTTGGGAAACTGAAAGCAACATATTTACAATTTTGGGCCCCGGCATTTCGGGGGGCACTTACATTTCAGAACATGAATACCACTTTCAAAGCGGGTTCAGGGAATAAAGGGCCACATTTTTCCCTTTTTTAAATCGCATGAAATTTGCCCCCCCATGTAAAATTTTAAAATCATTTTCGCCCTTCATGTTTTTCTTAGAGAGAAACAATAAAAACTTTGTTTTTAAAAAAAAAAATTAATTTTTGAAGTGAAAAAAAGGGCAAATCAAAACAAAAGGAACTAATCCTTTCCCCAAAAATGGTGCCCAACATTTGGGTTCATCTTGGTTTTTGTTTTTGGAGTAAAACATCGGGAAAAAAGCACAAAAAAAGGGTTAAAATTTTAAAAAAAAGGGTTTTTTCTCACAATACTTTTTACAGAGCCACAGCCAGCTTTTTTTCCTGGCTGTGGTTGGTTCTGTACCAGTTATTGGCATATCAGCTCTGCTATAAGATTAGAGATAAGATAAGACTCAGCAAGGAGTGATGCATCATGGTCGGATGGCAGCTTGGAGCAATGAAAAAATTTGGAAGAGGGGGAAAGGGGGGGGGTTGGGAAAACCAAAAAAAACTTGTTTCACTAGCGTAGATTAAATTTCTTCTTTTTTTTTCTGCCCAAATAAAAAATCAAAACAGCTATTTGTTTTGGTAATTTCTTTATGTCCCAAACCCTGATAAAAGCCCATTGGGGTGAAAAAACCCCCCTTTAAAGAGAAACTGTCCCTTTTTCCCTTTTGGCCCCTGGAAAAGGTTTTCAGGCTGGGCCCCTCGATACTTAAAAAATTGCCCCGTAAAAAAAAAAAAAAATGGAGCTACTCTGGTGCCACTCACAATCCAATAGATGATTAATGTGCTGATGATGATGGCAATGTTGGAAAACAAAAAGGCATTTTTATTCTGTATAGCAGTTGCAAAAAATGAGGTGTTTCAGGTAAAAGAAGTTCCTTTTCTTCAGACAATAATTACAGAATTGTGAGAAAAAAACCACCTTAACTTCTAAAGTTGCCCCCCCGACTTCTTTTTTAATTTTTTATAGGGAAAAGAATTAAAAACAAATTTTACAATCAGTAGTGAAAGGTCAATCAGTATTGCTATGGTCGGTGGTCAGAGATTAAAATCAGTATTGCTATGGTCGGTGGTCAGAGGTTTTCAAATTAATAGTGCTATGGTCAATTGGGCAAAAGGTTACATTTAGTAGGGGCTATTCATTTGGGCAGAGGGTTTCAATTTAGAAAAGCTATATTTAATGGGCAGAGGTTACAATCGGGAGGGTATGGTCAATGGTCAGAGGTTACAATCGTAGGCTATGGTCGTGGTCAGAGGTTTTCAACGTTAAAGCTATTGGGGCCCGGGTTCCCAAAAAAATAATGCTATGGCGGGGGTCAGAGGTTAAAAATCAGTAATTCTATGGGCAAAGGTTCAATCAGTTGTGCTATGGTCGGTGGGGCAGAGGGTTAAAAATCCGTGGGAAAGTTCAAAAGGGTTACCAAACCCGTAGCTATGGTCAGGGTCACCCGGGACAATCATAATGCTAAGGTCAGAGTTTTAAATCAGTAGGGGCCTTTTGGGCATGGTAAGAGGTTACAATCGTAAATACTATGGTCCCAAAGGTTTTCAATCATAGTTTTATGGGCAGTTGTCAGAGGTTTCAATCATATTGGGTATGGGTTTTTGGTCAGAGGTTTTCCCAAACAAATTTCTATGGTCTGGGTCAGAGGGGTTTCAATCAGTTGTACTTGGTCCCCCGGTTAATCAGTATAAATAGGGTCAGTGGTCAGAGGTTACAATCCCGTAGTGCTATGGTCAAGGTTTTCAATCAGTATTTCTAAATTGTTTTAATTAACAGTGGCTATGGTCGTGGTCAAGGGGGTTACAATTTAAATATTCAAAGGTTTTGTGGTCAGAGGTTTTTTAAACATAGTACCCAAATTTGGGGCCCTGGTCGAGGTTACAATCAAAAATGTTGCCCATGGGCAGTTGGGCGAAGCTTCAAAAGTATGCTAGGTTTAGAGGGTTTCAAAACAGTAGGGGCTATGATCCCGTTGGGTCTCTGGTTACAAAACAGTGGGGGCTTGAAACGTGGTCAAGGTACAACAGTAGTGCTAGATTTAAGGTTAAAAGGTCACAAATCAGTAGTCTATGATCAGTGGTCACTGGTTACAATCGTATGCTATATCAGTGGTTCCCGAGGTACAAACGTATTGCTTTGGTCGGTGGGCAGAGGTTACAATCAGTACTGCAAAATTAAAAAATATCATTCACACTAAAAACTAAGTAAAACATCAAGGTAATAGGGTTTTTTTTAAAAGCCATTTACTGCTTTAAAAGGGAAAAATAAAAACCCGGGATTTCCCTTTGTTTTGCAGTTTTTTATTTAAAAAAATTTTTTTAAACTCCCTCCCAAAAGCTCAAGGGGGTTCCTACAGGTGAGTCCCAACACTAAAATGTTAACTCACTAGGGGGTCCAAATTTAGACTACAACCTCTCAGGGGTGATAGGGAAATTGCTAAAATAATTACCCCCGCACTGGGGTTTAAAAAAAGGTTTTTGGGGGGCCCGGGAAAAGCCAAAGAGGTTGCCCCTTTCCCCCAAAAAGGGCTTCAAAAATCAAATTGGCTTTGCCATCCAATATTTTGAAAAATAAGCATAGGTGCACAAGAAAAAAGGCAATTTTGCCCTACATCTAAATTTCAAAAATCAGTGGGACACTAAAAACCCAAATTTTTGGGAAAATGCAAAATTTTGCTAAGGAAATATGTGGTCCCCCTGGTTACAATCAGTTTGTGCTATGCCCTGGTCAAGGTTAAAACCGTAGTGCTTTGATTCCCTGGGCAGAGGTTACAGTCAGTAGTGCTTTTGGTCTAGGTTACAAAACCGTGTGCTTGGTTCCCGTGGGCAAGGTTACAATCAGTAGTGTATGGGCAGTGGTCAGGGAATTTCAAACAGTAGTGGGGTATGGTCGAAGGGCAGAGGAAACAATCAGTAGTACTATGGGCGGGTCATGGTTACAATCATATGCTAAGGTCAGAGGTTTAAAAACAAAAAGTAAAATATGGGTTTATGGTCAGCAGTTAAAAAATAGTTTAGAAAGGTCGGGTTTAGAGGTTTTCAATCATAGTGCCCAAAGGTTTAGTGGTCAAGTTTTTCAAACAGTAGGGACTGTAATTTGTGGGCAGGGTTTCCCAATTTGGCAGTGGTAAAAACAATGGTTCAATCAGTAGGGCTATGGTCAGGGGTTACAATCATAGTGGGTATAAAATTTGTGGTCATGGGTTTTTAATCGTAATTTTTGTGATCATTTGGGAGCGGTTTTAATCAGTAGGTTTTTATTCAGTGGTTTCAAACAGAGTACTTTGTTCAGTGGTTTACAATGTTAAAAATTTAGTAGTGCTGGGGCATTGGGCATGTTCCCCAATCCCGGGAATTTCTTTGGTCGTGGGCAGAGGTTAAAAAATCAGTTAATTTTCTATGGTTTAGAGGTTACCCAAACAGTAGTGCTATTGGCAGTGGTCAGGGTTACAAAACAGTAGGCTATGGTAAAGGTTACAATTTGTAGTGCTAAGGTTCCCGTGGTCAAGGGTTACAATCAGAAATTTTTTTGGGCGGGGGTCAGAGGTTTTCAATCAGTAGTTCTTTTGGTTTGGTCAGAAAATTACAATCAGTATTGCTTGGGGCGGGGGGTCAGAGGTTTCAATCAGTAGTGGGTGTGGTTAGTGGTCACTGGTTTTCCAAAACAGAAATTTTTAAGGGTTTATTGGGCATTGTTACAAAACAGCAGTGGAAAGTAAAAATGGTCAGCAGTTACAAACAATTTGTGCTTTGATCAGGGGGCACTGTTTTCAAAAAGGGTGCTATGATCCCGTGGGGCCATTTGGGTTTCAATCTTTGTGCTTGATCATTGGGCACTGGTTACAAAACAGTAGTGCTATGTCAGGGGGTTTAAGGTTACTGTCGTATGCTAAGGTCAGAGGGTTTCAATCAGTGTGCTATGGGGCTGTGGGCAAAAGGGTTTCAATCAGTAAAAGGGTTGGTCGTGGTCAGAGGAAAACAATCAGTAAATGCTAAGGTCAAAGGTCAAGGATACAATCAGTTGAAATATGAAACGTGGTCATTGGGTTTAAAAAAAGTAGTGGGTATGGTCAGGGTTAAAAAACAAATAGTACTTTTGGGCAGTGGTCAGCGTTACAATCATAGTTCAAAGGGGGCCCTTTGGGCCCGAGGGTTTCAATTTAGTAGGGCCATGGTCAGGGGGTTTGAGGTTACTATCAGTAGTACTGTAATTTGTGGTCAGGGTTACAATCGGCAGTGGTATGGCAGTGGTTACAATCAGTAGTGCTATGGTCAGTGGTTACAATCAGTAGTGCTATAATTAGTGGTCATGGGTTATAATCAGTAATTCTGTGATCAGTGGTCAGCGGTTTTAATCAGTAGTGTTATGATCAGTGGTAAAAAAAAAAATTTGTGCTTTGCAGTGGTCCTGGTTACAAAACAGTGTTTCTATGGTTTTGGGGTCAGAGGTTACAAACAGTTGTGCTAGGGGCAGTGGTCAAAAGTTCACAATCAGTAATTTTATGGGCATGGGGCAGAGGTTTCAAACAGTTTTACTTGGTCAGATTACAAACAGTTTGTGGGTATGGTCAGGGGCAGAGGTTACAATCAATTAAAGGGTATGGCAGAGGTTACCAAAATTTTTGTGGGTAAAGGTCTTTGGCAGAGATTACAATTTAAATAATTGTATGGTCTGTGGTCAGAGGTTACAATCAGTAGTGCTATGGTCTGTGGTCAGAGGTTACAATCAGTAGTGCTATGGTCGGTGGTCAGAGGTTACAATCAGTAGTGCTGTGGTCAGTGGTCACTGGTTACAATCAGTAGTTCTATGTTCAGTGGTCACTTGTTACAATCAGCAGTGGTATGGATAGTGGTCAGCAGTTACAAACAGTAGTGCTTTGATCAGTGGTCAGCAGTTAAAAACAGTGGTGCTATGATCAGTGGTCACTGGTTACAATCAGTAGTGCTATGATCAGTGGTCAGAGGTTACAATCAGTAGTGCTATGGTCAGTGGTCAGAGGTTACAATCAGTAGTGCTATGGTCAGAGGTTACAATCAGTAGTGCTATGGTCTGTGGTCAGAGGTTACAATCAGTAGTGCTATGGTCAGTGGTCACTGGTTACAATCAGTAGTGCTATGATCAGTAGTCACTGGTTACAATCAGAAGTGCTATGATTAGTGGTCAGAGGTACAATCAGCAGCGCTATGATCAGTGGTCACTGGTTACAATCAGTAGTGCTATGGTCAGTGGTCAGCTAGGGTTCTATGTTATGTGTTTTGTTTGGGGTGGTTGCATGGCAACTTCTCACATGCTTGTATTGACCATATGGTGCAGCCTTTGCTCCTTAATAGAAGAACTGGCTAATTACTGGTCTCTATATTCGCATGTTGTATTTTTGTTGCATTTTACAGATACACCAAAAACATTTTTTAATTAACATACATTTTACCTGTTTTCCAAATGAAAGTTGATTACAAAACCACCCGCACAAAAGACATGCAGTAACTCAACATGTGAACCCAGTCAAAGTCTTTTGTCTAGTTTAGTTTTGTCAGACAGTAATTCCTTGTAGATTCTTGTCTTACCTCCATTCGGCTCAGTTCTACAGTTTGTAGTTCATGAGTATTATAGAGAGGTGTCTGTATAGCTTCTGCTGGGCCCAGCTCTGAGGTTGCTGGGTCCTATAGCCACTTTCTCTATTAGAGTCAGTTGTAGCTTAGGGATATTTTTGAGGGAAAGACTTTAGGGTTATCTTAAGGGATAGAGGTTCCAATGTTAGGGGCAGGCGTAGGGAGAAGGATTAGGGACAGTTAGCTACGGACAGTTATCACTATTAATCTCTCATTAACCCGCATGTGAATCTGCACCAACTTGTAGAATCCTTCTTTAAAGGGGTTGTCTCGCTACAATGATTGGGTTTTAATTTAAAGATCTTTAAAAAACAAGCAGCTTTGCAATATATGTTCATTACAAATGTCTACTGATTTTGAGCTAGCCCTGTTAGTATTACTACATCAGCTTCTCAGATCTCTATAGTAGCCGACCTGTTGATCCTTATCTTACTGGCTGTCAGGTCTGAATGACTCATCACCTTTGAAGACAGGTCGGAGCAGAGAGCCCCTCCTGCACAGAATGCTTCTGGAGGGGGAGGAGGACTCTGGCGTCTGTGTCCGAGCTGCTTGGATTAACCCTGTGTGTGCCTGCTTCCTCCTGCTCTCTACACAGATAGATGTGACAGCAGTGACCCTGTCTGTTACTATAATCATGATATGTCTTTGGAACTGTGACTATACTAATATTATACAGATCAGGGGGCATGTGAATACTTTATGTTCTCCTGTATTAGTGAGACATCCTGAGTATAGTAACACTTCCCTTGTTGTTGCTGGAGATGTGGAGACTTGTAAGCTAAGCAGGGGATATAGGAACACATGCATCCCCTCTGCTCTATTAGCACACAGCTTCATATTCCTCTCTACACTCCTAGATCAGCCCTCTCCTGCAACAGACCTAGGCAGGCACACACAGGGTGAACTCTGAGAGCAAACCCCCTCCCCCCCTGTATAGAAGTTACGTAGCTGCCTGTGTGCTGATGGGAGGGGGGGAGAGGGAGCAGAACAGACAGACCAAGAAACACGCCCCTCAGTTCAACTTACCAGGGACAGTGACAGGCTGAAAGCTCGTAATGAGACAACTCCTTTAAGTATAACTGTTATAATGAGCAGTGGGTGCTCATCAATATTTTGAACCTGTGTTACCTCATATAGCATTGTGGAGCACTTGCATTCTGCTGGGTAGCGGTTATTGTCCTTATATCAGTAAATATTACCTTTTTCTTTGATTTTAAGTAAATTTCATCCTATTTTCTGTGACTTGTAAGCCAGGTAATTACTATAACAGTGCTCTCAAGATGCAAAAAAATGGACTTTAACTATATGTAAATGTTTCTGTTCTATACCTAGTATGGCACCCAATGGTGTTCTTTTCATCCCATTTAAGTAAATTCCTTTAAGCTCTACAGATGGTGTGATGTAGCCACTTGTACTTCCCCTGTATTTATTGGCTTGCTTGCCCAACAACAAAAAATCATCTTTTCTGTATAAGAGGATCTGGGCGATGGAGCTAAACTAATAGGCATGTACAGTGTGACTACCACAATTAAACACATTAGCTGGACATTCTGAGAGGGAATCAAAAGAACACCAGGGGGTGCCATAACAGATATGTAACAGCAGCATTAAAGACTGGAGCATTGTTTTTTTTTCTAACTTCTCCAACTTAAAAAATGTAATTATTAATTTTTTCAGTTGTCCTATTTAAGAGTGAAACATTTATTTTTTTCATGAATGTTCAACAAACAATTTTCCGGGATAGGCTGGCTGAATTTTCACTAATGTTCAACCAACAGTTTTCCAGGATAGGCTGGCTGAATTTGGATGTTTTGCATCATACTATGGATATACTTGTTTAGACTATGACATTTGGACTGCTGCAGTAAACATTTTCATAATTTACCTTTCTAAATCCAAATGAGCAGCAGACTTCAACATTCAAACATTTGATCATTTAGGTTTAGGTAAATTCAAAGATGAATGGTTGCTCCAGTCAATGCATTTCATGGGTTTCATGTTTCACATGTTAAGTGCAAATTGTTTCCTGTTGTGATATGAAAATCTGCAATCGACTGAAAAAATCCAATTCCCATAACAACAGATTTACATATAATATTAGAAAATAATGCACATATATTATTTTACATATAATTGATATTGAGGAGCCACCATGGTTGTAGTAGACGTTTTAGTAGTAGTTGTAGTGATAGGAAGCTTTGCTTTAAAAGGGGTATTCCCATTTCATTGATTAGCTTTAAACATGTTGGCAAAGGTGAAAAAAGACTTTTATCAAATACATTGTGGTTCTGGTTTTGCTTCTTTACAGGGCCAGGAGCAGATCATATCTCCTGCTTTCGCACACAAGCTTCCCTAGTTTCATGATGGTGATGTCACTCCCTGCTCTGTTTCTTATCTTGAAAGACAGAAGTTTGTTTACTTACAACAAGCTTTAACCCTTTAGAGCTCCGTAGACCTATGCACTATACTCTATCAGGATCATCTAGGAATAGCAGAGCTGATATGTCAATCACTGCTATAGACCCACCCAACGACCACCACTCTCTGTTCTTGTTGAAAAAAGTGGGGTTCAATGAAAAGGCTGTCAGCCATACAACAAGTAAGGGGAAATCCACAAAACACCGTCAGCATGATGCAAATAAATAATTAATTCACTCAAGTAGTAAGGCATACAGAAAGGAAGACAGGTTTATATGTTTCCATGTAAGTAATACAGTGGTGTTAGATAGTGTTGAGCGATTATTGTCGACAAAGTTGAAATCGGCAAGGTTTTTATGGTGATCGAAATTTTTAGATCATGCGATAATTAAGGCTAAAATCTGTGCATCATCTATCCATTTTCGGCGCTTCCTGTAATTTTGGCGGCCAGCAAATCAGATTACAGAATAGAGCAGGGTGAGATGTGTGTGCGACGTCATGACTGGGATGTGTATGGTTGCGATTGGCTGGAAAAATCACATGACCTCGTTTTACATAGAACAGCGTTTCCTGTTCAGCCTCAGTGTCTCTCAGCGTCTCATAGGAGTAGGACGTGCGCTCTGCCTGTGGCCAAACAGCTCAGCGAAATTATTCTATTTCTGCACAGAGAAACCTCTACTATTAGCTGTGATCCTTACAATTTAGTTAGATTAGAGATTGGAAGATTTTATGTAGTTAGGTAGAGAAATTTAAAGGAGCATCTACCGCTGTAAAGTCACTGCAATATCTTTATTATTAACAGTTTGCTATTGAAATATTTCCTGGATATTGGGCAACCTGAACTTATATTAGGATACACATCATTTCTGGAAACTGCAGGCCTCTGTGTTAGGTGCAAAACTCCACTTTTATTATCAGTATACATTTCAGATAGGTGTTCATTTTCAATTTTACCCATTCCACCTTTGTTCATATATCCACCTTGCACTTAAATCTGAAAACAGCAATTTTATAGTCACCACAGGTGAATTGAAAGGTGCAAAAAATACCGTGTATTATACGAAAACATAACAGATACGTGTTTTTTGACTTGGCGCACTACAGCTTTGTTCATTGACGCAGCTTGTACGTAAATCTGAAAATAGCAATTTTATAGTCACCACAGGTGAATTGAAAGGTACAAAAAATACCGTGTATTATACGAAAACGTAAAAGATACGTGTTTTTTGACTTTGGCGCACTACAGCTTTGTTCATTGACGCACTTGCACTAAATTGAAAACAGCATTTTAGT
>JAODAL010078153.1:0-13018 GCA_025379985.1 Phyllomedusa bahiana
CCAAAACCCCCCCCTCTAGCGGAAATCTCCCCCTCTACCGCACTCGCCCTCCCTCTATCGCACTCGCCTCCCCTAGCGCACCGCCTCCCTCAAACGCCCCGCTCCCCTACGCCACGCTCCCTCTAGCCCCCCTCGCCTCCCCCTAGCCCCCACTCGCCTCCCTCTAGCGGGACTCGCCTCCCCTCTAGCCGCACCGCCTCCTCTAGCGGGACTCGCCTCCCTCTAGCCACACCCCCGCCATTCCCCTAGCCGCACCCATCCCTCTAGCGGCACTCCGGCCCACACCTATACGGCACCCGCCTCCCTCTAGCGGCACCGCCTCCTCTAAGCGGCACCCGCTCCCTTTTAGCGGCACTCCCCATCCCTCTAGCGCACTCGCATCCCTCTACGGCACTCGCCCTCCCTCAGCGGCCCTCGTCTCTCCTCTACGGCACTCGCATCCCTCTAGCGGCACTCGCCCCTCTAGCGGCACTCTTCTCCCTCTAGCGGCACTCGCATCCCTCTAGCGGCACCCGTCTCATTCTAGCGGCACTATTCTCCCACTAGCGGCACTATTCTCCCACTAGCGGCACTCGCATCCCTCTAGCGGCACTCATCTCCCTCTAGCGGCACTCGTCTCACTCTAGCGGCACTCGTCTCACTCTAGCGGCACTCGCCTCCCTCTAGCCGCACTCGCATCCCTCTAGCGGTACTCGCATCCCTCTAGCGGCACTCGTCTCACTCTAGCGGCACTCGCATCCCTCTAGCGGCACTCCCCATCCCTCAGCGGCACTATTCCCCTAGCAGCAAATCGCATTCCCTCTAGCAGCACTCGCATTCCTCTAGCGGCACTCGCATTCCTCTAGCGGCACTCGTTCCTCTAGCGGCACTCCGCCTCCCTCTAGCGCCACCCCGCTCACCTTGCGACTTTCATCCATCTACAGCACTCGCATCCCTCTAGCGGGACTCGCATCCCTCTAGCGGACTCCACCTTCCATCCTCTAGCCCGGCCTCGCATCCTCTAGCGGCACTCGCATCCCTCTAGCGGCACTCCTCTCTCTACGGCACTCCCTCCCTCTAGCGGCACTCCCCAACCCCCCTAGCGGCACTCGCAAACCCCTAGCGGCATCTCGCTCCCTCTAGCGGCACTCGCTCCCTCTAGCAGACACTCGCCCAATCCCTCTAGCAGCACTCGCATCCCTCTAGCGGCACTCCTCTCAGTCTACGGCACTCTCTCCCTCAGCGGCACTCCCTTTCCCCCTAGCGCACTCCATCCTCTAGCAGCCCCTGCTCCTCTAGCAGGCACTCCGTCTCCTCCTAGCGCACTCGTCCCACTCTAGCGGCATCGTCTCCTCTAGCGGCACCCCGCCCCTCCCTAGCCCCTGCCTCCCTCTAGCGGCACTCGTCTCACTCTAGCGGTACTCTAGTCACTCTAGTGGCACTTGTCTCAAACTAGCGGCACTCTTCTCCCTCTAGCGGCACTCGCATCCCTCTAGCGGCACCCGTCTCATCTAAGCGGCACTCCTTCAATCTAGCGGCACTCGCTCACCTAAACGGCAATTTTCCCATCTCTAAGCGGCACTTCTCCCTCTAGCGGCACCACATCCTCTGCGGCTCCGCATCACTTAGCGGGCACTTGCCCCCTTTTAGCGGCACTCGCCTCCCTCTAGCGGCCCCTCGCATCCCCTAGCGCACTCGCCCCTCTAGCGGCACTCGCATCCCTCTAGCGGCACTCGCATCCCTCTAGCAGCACTCGCCTCCCTCTAGCGGCACTCGCATCCCTCTAGCGGCACTCGCATCCCTCTAGCGGCACTATTCTCCCACTAGCGGCACTCCTCTCCCTCTAGCGGCACTCGCATCCCTCTAGCGGCACTCGTATCACTCTAGCGGCACTCGTCTCAATCTAGCGGCACTCGCATCCCTCTAGCGGTACTCGTCTCATTCTAGCGGCACTCGTCTCAATCTAGCGGCACTCGTCTCAATCTAGCGGCACTCATCTCTCTAGTGGCACTCGTCTCAATCTAGTGGCACTTGTATCACCAGCGGCATTATTCACTCTAGCAGCACTCGTCTCAATCTAGCGGCACTCGTCTCACTCTAGCGGCACTCGTCTCACTCTAGCGGCACTCGTCTCACTCTAGCGGAACTCGTCTCACTCTAGCGGCACTCGTCCACTCTACGGCACTGTCTCAAATCCAAACAGACTCGTCTTTACTCTAGCGGCACTATTCTCCCTCTGGCGGCACTCGCATCCCTCTAGTGGCTCTCGCATCCCTCTAGCGGCACTCGCATCGCCCTAGCGGCACTCGCATCGCCCTAGCGGCACTCCCATCCCTCTAGCGGCACTCCCATCCCTCTAGCGGCACTATTCTCCCACTAGCGGCACTCACATCCCTCTAGCGGCACTCGCATCCCTCTAGCGGCACTCGCATCCCTCTAGCGGCACTCGCCACCCTCTAGCGGCACTCGCCACCCTCTAGCGGCACTCGCATCCCTCTAGCAGCACTCGCATCCCTCTAGCGGCACTCGCATCCCTCTAGCGGCACTCCCATCCCTCTAGCGGCACTCCCATCCCTCTAGCGGCCCTCGTCTCCCTCTAGCGGCACTCGTCTCCCTCTAACGGCACCCGTCTCCCTCTAGCGGCAACGATCCCCTAGCGGCACTCGCCTTTCCCCCTAGCGGCACTCGCCTCTCTAGCGGGACTCGCCTCCCTCTGCGGCCCCTCGTCCTCCCTCTAGCGGCACTCGTCCTCTAGCGGCACTCGTTTCAATCTAGCGGCACTCGTCTCAATCTAGCGGCACTCATCTCTCTAGTGGCACTCGTCTCAATCTAGTGGCACTTGTATCACTCTAGCGGCACTTATATCACTCTAGCAGCACTCGTCTCAATCTAGCAGCACTCTTCTCACTCTAGCGGCACTCGTCTCACTCTAGCGGCACTCGTCTCACTCTAGCGGAACTCGTCTCACTCTAGTGGCACTCGTCTCACTCTAGCGGCACTCGTCTCACCCAGCAGCACTTCGTCTCACTCTAGCGGCACTATTCTCCTCTTGGCGGCACTCGTCTCACTCTAGTGGCACTATTTCCCGCCACTCCCCTCTGGGGGCACTCGGCATCCCTCTATGCGGCACTCGCATCCCTCTAGCGGCACTCGGGATCCCTAGCGGGGACCCATCCCCTAGCACCCACCCCAGCGGCACTCCCATCCCTCTAGCGGCACTATTCTCCCACTAGCGGCACTCACATCCCTCTAGCGGCACTCGCATCCCTCTAGCCGCACCCTCCTCCCTCTAGCGGCACTCTCCTCCCTCTAGCGGCACTCGCATCCCTCTAGCGGCACTCGCCTCCCTCTAGCGGCACTCGCCTCCCTCTAGCGGCACTCGCATCCCTCTAGCGGAACTCGCATCCCTCTAGCGGAACTCCCATCCCTCTAGCGGCCCTCGCCTCCCTCTAGCGGCACTCGTCTCCCTCTATCGGCACCCGTCTCCCTCTATCGGCACCCGTCTCCCTCTAGCGGCACTCGCATCCCTCTAGCGGCACTCGCCTCCCTCTAGCGGCACTCGTCTCACTCTAGCGGCACTCGTCTCACTCTAGCGGCACTTGTATTAATCTAGCGGCACTCGCATCCCTCTAGCGGTACTCGTCTCATTCTAGCGGCACTCGTCTCAATCTAGCGGCACTCATCTCTCTAGTGGCACTCGTCTCAATCTAGTGGCACTTGTATCACTCTAGGCTGGCACTTATCACTCTAGCAGCACTCGTCTCAATCTGCAGCACTCTTTCTCACTCTAGCGGCACTCGTCTCACTCTAGCGGCACTTCGTACACTCTGCGGACTCGTCTCACTCTATGGGCACTCGTCTCACTCTAGCGGCACTCCTCTCACACTCCAGCAGCACTCGTCTCACTCTAGCGGCACTATTCTCCCTCTGCGGCGCTCACTCTTCGTCCACTCTAGGGCACTTCTCCCTCTGGCGGCACTCGCATCCCTCTAGCGGCACCCGCCTCCCTCTAGCGGAACTCGCATCCCTCTAGCGGAACTCGCATCCCTCTGGCTCCCTCTAGCGGCACTCCCCATCCCTCTAGCGCGCACTATTCTCCCACTCTAGCGCACTCACATCCCTCTAGCGGACTCTTCTCAGCATCCCTCTAGCGGCACTCCGCATCCCTCTAGCGGCACTCTGCATCCCTCTAGCGCGGCACTCGCCACACCTAACTAGCGGCACTCGCGCACCCTCTAGCGCACTCGCATCCCTCTAGCAGCATCCCTCCGCATCCCTCTAGCAGCACTCGCATCCCTCTAGCCGGCACTCCCCATCCCTCTAGCGGCACTCTTCTCCTCTAGCGGCCCTCGTCTCCCTCTAGCCGCACTCGTCTCCCTCTAGCGGCACCGTCATCCCTCCTAGCGGCACTCCGCATCCTCTAGCGGTCACTCGCTCCCCTCTAGCGGCACTCGACTCACTCTAGCGGCACTCGCTCCCTCTAGCGCACTCTCCTCCCTCTAGCGCACTCGTTTCATCTAGCGCACTCTCACAATCTAGCGGGCTACCTCTCTAGGGCAGCTTCGTCTCCCTCTAGCCGCACTTTCATCCCTCTAGCCGCACTTTCTCCCTCTATAGCGCACTCGTCTCTCTAGTGGCACTCGTCTCTATCTAGCGGCACTCGTCTCACTCTAGCGGCACTCGTCTCACTCTAGCGGCACTCGTCTCACTCTAGCGGCACTCGTCTCAATCTAGCGGCACTCGTCTCAATCTAGCGGCACTCGCACACTCTAGCCGCACTCATCTCCTCTAGCGCACTACGTCTCCTCTAGGCCGCACTTCTCTCCTCTGCGCGCACTCTGCATCCCTCTAGCGGCACTCGCATCCCTCTAGCGGCACTCGCATCCCTCTAGCGCACTCTCTAGCGCACTCGCTCCTCTAGCGGCACTCTCTCCCTCTAGCGGCACTCTCTCCCCTACGCGCACTCTCTCATCCCTCTAGCTGCACTTCTCCCATCTAGCGGCACTCCCTCAGCCACATCTCCCTCTAGCCGCACTCGACTCCCTCTAGCGCACTCTTCTCCCTCTAGCCGCACTCTCACCCTCTAGCGACTCTCTCCCTCTAGCGGCACTCGCATCCCTCTAGCAGCACTCGTATCCCTCTAGCGGCACTCTTCTCCCTCTAGCCGCACTCGCGTCCCTCTAGCGGCACTCGCATCCCTCTACGCGGCACTCGTCTCCCTCTAGCAACGGCACCCGTCTCCCTCTACGCACACCGCTCTTCCTCCCTAGCCGCACTCTTCTCCCTCTAGCGCACCTCCCTCCCGCTCTCCCTCTAGCCGCACACCTCGCCTCTAGCTACGGCACTCGCCCAATCTAGCGGCACTCGCCTCCCTCTAGCGGCACTCCTCCCTCTAGTCGCACTCGTTCATCCCTAGCGGCACTACGTCCATCCCTCAGCGCACTCTTCTCCTCCTAGCCGGCACTCTCTCCCTCAGCCGCACTCTTCTCCCTCTAGGCGCACTCTTCTCCTCTAGCGGCACTCTCTGCACCTCTCTCATGCCGCGGACTCGTCTCACCTCTAGCCGCACTCGTCTCTCCTCTAGGGCATGCACTTTATCCCTCTACAGCGGCACTCGTCTCCTCTAGCGCACTCGTCTCCTCTAGCCGCACTCCTCTCCGTCTAGCGGCACGCGTCTCCCTCTAGCGGCACGCATCTCCCTCTAGCGGCACTCGCATCCCTCTAGCCGCACTCGCATCCCTCTAGCGGCACTCGCATCCCTCTAGCCGCACTCGCATCCCTCTAGCCACACTCGCATCCCTCTAGCCGCACTCTTCTCTCTCTAGCCGCACTCTTCTCCCTCTAGCCGCACTCTTCTCCCTCTAGCTGCACTCGTCACCCTCTAGCGCACTCGATCCTCTAGCGCACTCTCGTCTCTCTAGCGGCACTCTTTCCTCTAGCCCAATCTTCTCCCACTAGCGGCACTCTCTCCCTCTAGCCGCACTCTTCTCACTCTAGCACACTCTTCTCCTCTTAGCGCACCTCTCCCTTTAGCCGCACTCTTCTCCCTCAACGCATCTCTGTTTCCCTCTAGCCGCACTCTATATCCCATCAGCAGCACTTTTGTCCTTCTAGCGGCGCTCTTCTCCCTCTGGCGGCGCTCTTCTCCCTCTGAGCGCACTCTCTCCCTCTGGCGCACTCCTTCTCCCTCTAGCCGCACTCCTCCTCTAGCGATCTCTCCCCTGAGCCGTACTCCTCGTCCCTCTAGAGCCCCTCTTCTCTCCTCTAGCCGCACTCTTCTCTCCCTCTAGCGCGCACTCTTCTCCCTCTAGCCGCACTATCTCCCTCTAGCCGCATCTGCATCCCTCTAGCCGGACTAGTCTCCCTCTAGCGGCACGCGTCTCCCTCTAGCCGCACTCGTCTCCCTCTAGCAGCACACATCTCCCGCTAGCGCACTCTTCTCCCTCTGGCGGCACTCTTCTCCCTCTAGCCGTACTCTTCTCCCTCTTGCCGCACTCTCTCCCCTCTAGCCGGCTACTCTCTCCTCTAGCGCACTCTTCTCCTCTAGCCGCACTCCTTCTCCCTCTAGCCGCACCTATCTTCCCTCTAGCCGCACTACTTCTCCCTCTTGCGGCACTCCTCACCGTCTAGCGGCACGCGTCTCCCTCTAGCCGCACTCTTCTCCCTCTAGCCGCACTCTTCTCCCTCTAGCCGCACTCTAATCCCTCTAGCGGCACTCGAAACCCTCTAGCCGCACTCTACTCCCTCTAGCCGACTCTGCATCCCTCTAGCGCACTACCTCTTCTCCCTCTAGCCGCACTCTTCTCCCTCTAGCCGCACTCTTCTCCCTCTAGCCGCACTCTTCTCCCTCTAGCCGCACTCGCATCCCTCTAGCCGCACTCGCATCCCTCTAGCCGCACTCGCATCCCTCTAGCCGCACTCTTCTCCCTCTAGCCGCACTCTTCTCCCTCTAGCCGCACTCTTCTCCCTCTAGCCGCACTCTTCTCCCTCTAGCCGCACTCTTCTCCCTCTAGCGGCACGCGTCTCCCTCTAGCGGCACGCGTCTCCCTCTAGCCGCACTCTTCTCCCTCTAGCCGCACTCTTCTCCCTCTAGCCGCACTCTTCTCCCTCTAGCCGCACTCTTCTCCCTCTAGCCGCACTCTTCTCCCTCTAGCCGCACTCTTCTCCCTCTAGCCGCACTCTTCTCCCTCTAGCCGCACTCTTCTCCCTCTAGCGGCACTCTTCTCCCTCTGGCGGGGTTTGGATATCAATGTAATGATGGGTGGGGCTTAGGGATGAGGGTGGGGTTTGAGTAACAATGTAATGATGGGTGGAGTTTAGGGATGAGGGTGAGGTTTGGGTAACAATGTAATGATGGTGGGGCTAAACGTTGGGTGTGGGGTTTGGGTAACAATGTAATGATGGGTGGAGCTTAGGGATGAGGGTGGGGTTTGGGTAACAATGTAATGATGGGTGGGGTTTAGTGATGTGGGTGGGGTTTGGATATCAATGTAATGATGGGGGGGTCTTAGGGATGAGGGTGGGGTTTGGGTAACAATGTAATGATGGGTGGAGCTTAGGGATGAGGGTGGGGTTTGGGTAACAATGTAATGATGGGTGGGGCTTAGGTATGAGGGTAGGGTTTGGGTAACAATGTAATGATGGGTGGAGCTTAAGGATGAGGGTAGGGTTTGGGTACCAATGTAATGATGGGTGGGGCTTAGGGATGAGGGTGGGGTTTGGGTAACAATGTAATAATGGGTGGGGCTTAGGCATGAGGTAGGAGTTTTGGTAACAATGTAATGATGGGTGGGGCTTAGGGATGAGGGTGGGGTTTTGGTAACAATGTAATGATGGGTGGGGCTTAGGGATGTGGGTGGGGTTTGGCTAACAATATAATGATGGGTGGGGCTTAGGGATGAGGGTGGGGTTTTGTAAACAATGTAGTGATGGGTGGGGCTTAGGGATGTGGGTGGGGTTTGGCTAACAATATAATGATGGGTGGGGCTTAGGGATGTGGGTGGGGTTTGGCTAACAATATAATGATGGGTGGGGCTTAGGGATGAGGGTGGGGTTTGGGTAACAATGTAAATGATGGGTGGGGCTTAGGGATGTGGGTGGGGTTTGGGTAACAATATTATGATGGGTGGGACTTAGGGATATGGGTGGGGTTTGGGTAACAATATTATGATGGGTGGGACTTAGGGATGTGGGTGGGGTTTTGGTACCAGTGTAATGATGGTTGGAGCTTAGGGATGAGGGCGGACATAGAGGACGGAGGCCACATACAGGACGGGGGCTACATACAGGATGGGGGCCACATACAGGCCGGGGGGTACATACAGGATGGGGGCCACATACAGGACGGGGGCCACATACAGGATAGGGACCACATACAGGACAGGGGCCACAAAAGGGGGCGGGGGCCCACATACGGACAGGGCCAATACGGGAAGGGGCCCTCAGGACGGGGGGCCAAAAACAAACAGGGGGGCCAATACAGGGGGGGGACCTATACAGGAGGGGGGCCACAAAAAGGAAGGGGGCCACAAAAAGGGAGGGGGGCCCAAGGGGCAACATACGGAAGGGCCACATAAAACCCCCAGAGGGGGGGGCCAAAATAAGGACGGCCATGGCAAACACCAGGGGGGGGCCACATAAAAACGGGGGCCACTAAGGAGGGGGCCACATACAGGACGGGCCAAAAGGCGGGAAAATCAGGACGGGGGCCAATACAGAAGGGGGGCCACATAACAAAAATGACAGGGGCCACAACAGGAGGGGCCAATGGGAGGGGGGCCACAGGGCAAAACGGGGGCCAATCGGGAAGGGGCCCCACGGGAAAAGCAACATACAGGAACGGGGCCCATCGGAGGGGGCCCCCATACGGGGACAGTGGCCACATACAGGAACGGGGGCCCCAAACAGGATGGGGGCCACATACAGGCGGGGGCCCCCAACAAGGGGGACCACAAAGGACGGGGCCACATACAGGACGGGGGGCCACATACAAGAGGGGGGCCAAAAACAAGGGGCCACAAAAGGGGGGGGCCAAAAACAGGACGGGGGCCCATACGGGGACGGGGGCCACTACAGGAGGGGGCCACAACAGACGGGGGCCACTCAGAGGGGGGCCACATACGGAAGGGACCACAAAAGGCAGGGGCCCAACGGGAAAGGGGGGCCACATAAGGGGGGGCCACTACAGGACAGGGGCCACAAAAAGGCGGGGCACAAACGGGACAGGGGCCACAACAGAGGGGCCACATACAGGACGGGGGCCACATGCAGGACGGGGGGCCACAACAGACAGGGGGCCACATACGGATGGGGGCCCAACAGGACAGGGGCCAATACAGGACGGGGGCAACATACGGAAAAGGGGGCCACATACAGGGGGGGGCCACAAAAGGGAAAGGGGGCCCCACAAAAAGGGAAGGGGCCACAACAGGAGGGGCCACATACAGGACAGGGGGCCACATACAGGACGGGGCCCACAACAGGCGGGGACCAATACAGGAGGGGGCCCCACAACGGGAAGGGGGACCACATACAGGACAGGGGCCACATACAGGACGGGGGCCACATACAGGATGGGGGCCACATACAGGACAGGGGGCCACATACAGGACGGGGGCACTCAGACGGGGGGGCCACATACAGACGGGGGCAACAAAGGACGGGGGCCACAAACAGGGGGGCCACATACGGACGGGGGCCCCAAAAACAGGGAGGGGGCCACATAAAGGACGGGGGCCACATCAGGGGGGGGGCAAAATACAGACGGGGGCCACATACAGGCGGGGCCACAAAGACGGGGGCCACATACAGGACGGGGGGCCACATACAGGACAGGGGCCACATACAGGACGGGGCCAATACGGGGCGGGGCCACATACAGGGGGGGGGGCCAAAAGGACGGGGGCCACTAAGGACAGGGGGCCCAAAAAAACAGGAGGGGGGGCCACAGATTATACAGGAGGGGGGGGGGCCAAAAGACGGGGGCCACAACAGAGCGGGGCCACAAAAGACGGGGGCCCCCAAACAGAACGGGGCCACATACGGCGGGGCCCCACAACGGGGGGCCAAAAAAGGCGGGGAACCCATAAAAAACGGGGCCACAAACAGGAGGGGACCCACAAGGGGGGGGCCACATAAAGGACGGGGACCACATACAGGACGGGGACCACATACAGGACGGGGGCTACATACAGGACAGGGGGCCACATACAGGACGGGCGCCACATACAGGACGGGGGCCACATACAGGACAGGGGGCCACATACAGGACGGGCGCCACATACAGGACGGGCGCCACATACAGGACGGGGGCCACAACGGGACAGGGGCCCATACGGGGACGGGGACCACATAAGGAGGGGGCAATACGGACGGGGGCCACTTTGGGCCCCCAAATTTAAACTGTGTTTTTGGGCAGGTTAAACCCTTTGACCCCTTTTCGCCTCCCCCCCTCCCTCATCCAGGAGGTGGTGAAAGGTTCTGGAAATGATTAATCAGAGTTAATAATCCCCAGACTCCCTCAGCAGAGCTGCCCATATCTCGGGGCCCCCGGGGGCCGCATCCTCCAAGCTCACACACATCTGCAAGGAAATCATAACATCCTCCGGCTCATGTGTCAGACGGGACCTCAGACCTCGCATGATCCCGGCGCAGTCACTGTCTGCAGCCATTCACCTAATTCCACAAGTTAATCCTCCGGATAATAACGTACAGATTTTTGGTTTTTGACTCCTCACTCCAGAGTGCGTCACTACCTGTGTTAAAAACCCGCCTAAACTCCATCCCTCCAGAGCCCTCACTATTCTGCTGTGACTTCCCCGTTTAATATCCCCCCCAAAACTGCAGTGACTATTTTCATAAATCATTCAACCTCCCGTCACACCAGACTGCACTCATAACTGCGTTACATCATGTCTTATCCCCAACACATCCCAGGCTGCAGTCACATTTCGTTAAACCCCGCCCCTTTTATCCATCACCTCCAGACTGCAGTCACATTCGCTGTTACATCCTTCTTATACTCCAGTCACCTCCAGACTGCGGTCACTATTCTGCTGTACATCATGTCCTTACACCTATCACCTCCAGAGCTGCAGTCACTATTCGCTTTACATCCTTTTTCCCCAGTCACCTCCAACTCATCACTATTTTTGCTTTTACATCCTTCTTATCCTCCCCTCACCTCCAGACTGCATCACTATTTTCTTTTACATCATGTCTATTCCTCCCTCCCTCCAGAGCTCGCCATTCTCTCCCTTTGGTTTCATTCCCCTCACAGGATTTGAGCCAAACCAGGGAGGAGGGGGGTTGGGTTACCTCTTAACTGTGCGAAGACCTCCTTGCTGAATGACTGCTGGACGGGGGCCATCATCTCCCCTTTGGGTGTTGCCGCGGGTTTCCCCATCCTCGCCGGGGTCACCAGGGCTTAGGTTGCGCCCGCAGACGCTCGAGTTCACCAAAACCCTGTACAGAAACCGCAAAAGAAAAATGGAAAAAAACCTGGCGGGGCCCCCCCCCCCCAACCCCAACCCCCCCCCCCTGGCCTCCCCCCCCCACTATCCCCCGACCCCCCCAAAAACCCCCCCCCCCTGGACCTGACCCCTGACCGCGCCCGCTGCGTTGTTATTACGCCTGATGAACGGGCTAAAAAACGACAAATGCAAAAATTACATCCAAAAATTCCCCAAACCAAGGACGGGCACGAAAAAAGGGGATCCCGCTCCAATTTTCCCCAATTGTCACGATCCCGCTGGGTGGTCAGAAAAAGTGCTCTGTGTGCAGCGAGGGTCTTTATCTGGTTCCCCGCCACACTGGGGTTTGTTACAATGTATTTTATTTTTTAAATCTCTGCTTGCTTTTGTGAGGTGACTATATCCATGTCTATAGCCCGGACATGTTATCACCTAGTCCCAACTCACAGCTGAGGGTTTGTTACTATGTATCACCATTTTCAAGATCTCCGCTTGCTGTCTTTGTGTCATATATCATGTCCCTTTAAAAGGATTGTTATAAAACCCACACTGGGGTTTTTTTTCAATGTATCTTTTTTTCAAGATCCCCGCTTGCTGCAGTGCGGAATTTTTATTTCTTAAGAGGATCGTTATAACCCTCACAGCGAGGTTTGTTACAATGTATCTTTATTTTCAAGATCCCTGCTTGCTGTCAGTGAGCGTGAATATACCTAGTCTTAGAAAGGTCGTTATAACCTTTCAAGCTAGGGTTTGTTACAAAGTATTTTATTTTTGAGATCCCTCTGCGCAGTGAGCGGAAAATACCTATGTCTAAGAGAGGATCTTTTTTAACCTCCACACTGAGGTTTTTTTACAATGTATCTTTTTTTTCGAGATCCTGCTTGCGTCGTGAGCCTGAATATACTATGTCAAGAAGGTTGTTATAACCTCTCACAGCTGAGGGTTTGTTACAATGTATCTTTATTTTCGAGACCCTCTTGTGTCAGGAGGGGAATATACTATTCTAGAGAGGATCTGTTTTAAAACCCCTCCAAAACTAGGGGTTTTTACAATGTATCTTTATTTTCGAGATCCCTGCTTGCTGTCAGTGAGCGTGAATATACTTATGTCTATAGAGAGGATCTGTTATAACCTCCCCACTGAGGGGTTTGTTACAAAATTTATCTTTTTATTTTTCAAGATCTCTTTCTTTCTGTCAGTGAGGACATGTCAGAATCCAGCCTCGGGGCCCCCACCCACGGGGGGTTTAAAAAAATGATCTCCCTCAAGGGCACAGGAAAACGCTAAAATAAGTATTAAAATAGGGGTAAAACCAAAGCATTTTTTTGCCCAAAAATTTTTCCCCAGGGGGGGAGGGGCGAAAAAATGATTGCAGTTCACAGCCCCCTCGGATTGGACCTACACCCCCAAACAAAAAAGATCCTTCTAAACCCCTTTAAGTAAGGCATGTCTCCCCCCAGTGGCAAAAAAACTGAAAAAATACTAAAAACGTTCATGAACTGAGTTTCTGTCCCCCCTGTGAAAAACAGCTGAAAAAAAAGTCCTTTTTTGGCGCGTTTTTTGTTTTT
>JAODAL010078154.1:0-13018 GCA_025379985.1 Phyllomedusa bahiana
TCTTTTTTTTCAACTTTTTTTGGGAAAAAAAATTTTTTGGGTTTAAAATAAAAAATTTTTAAAAAAAGAACATACGGGGGCCAAAATAAAAAACGGATTTTTTTTTAAAATTTTTTTCTTTTCCCAATTTTTGGGAAAAAAATTTTTGGCTTTTTTGAAAAAAATATTTTTCATGAAAAAAATTAAAGAAAAAAGAAAATTTTGGGGAACTTTTTTTTTTTTTAAAAAATTGCAAAGGGGGGGGGATTTAATTTTTAATTTTTTATTTTAAATTAAAAAATTTTTTTTAACTTTTTAACTAAAGATATTTTTAAAAGGGGGGTTTTAAAAAAACCCCCCGGGGGAAGAATTTTTTATAACCATAAAATTTATTTTTAAAGGAATTTAAAAAAACTTTTTATTTTGGGTCCATAAAAGGTTAAACAGTCGGGCCCTTACCCTTTCAAATTTCGGAAAACCCCCCCCCAAAAAAAAAAAAGAAAAAAATTTTTTTTTCCCTTCTTAAAATTAACTTTAAAATTGGGGCACCATGAAAAAAATCCCCCTTTTGGGAAGGGGTTGCGACTTTTGAAAAGGGAAAAAAAGAAAAGAAAAAAGGGGGAACAGGGAAAAAAAAAAAAGGGGGAAAACCCAAAAAAACACAGTAAACGTTAAAACCCAGAAAGGGTTAAATCAATAAAAACTGGCAAATTTTACGAAGCATTTTTAAAAAATTTTTCTCAAAAAAAAAAAAATTTTGAAAAAAAAAAAAAATAAAAAAACTTTGGTTTTTAAATTTTTTCCTTAAAAAGGAGATCTTATCCCCTTTTGTGTACAAGCCCTATTTTCCCAAACCCTTTCACTTCCCTTTCATTGCTCCAGCGGCCTGTCGACTCTTTTTCTGGTTTTTCCCAAAAAAAATTTTTTTTTTTTAAAAACTTAACCCTTTAAGCCCAAAGCCTTTGCCTCACATTTAAAAAAATTCTGTTACATTGCCCGTAAAAGGCCAGCTAGGAATAGCAGAGCTCATATTTCAATAACTGCTGCAGAACCACCCACAGCTTTACCAGGAAGTGGGAGTCTGAAGCTGGCTATGAAAAGCAGGCACTGTGAGACAACACGGTAAGAACATCCCTCTAATTTGCATTTAGGGAGCAAACGATCAAAAAAAAAAAAAAAAAATCATGCAAAGGCAACCCTAGCCTCTAGAATGGGAAAGATATGCTAAACTTTAATTTTTAATTGCTTTTTAATAGATGGGATATATTTTTTGAATTCTGGATACAATCTTGAATCCTAGTTAAAGGGGTGTTCCGGGCCCTGCCATTGCTTGTTTTTCTGTTGGGGTATGAGTAGAAATAGAAGAGAAACCTCATACTTACCTCCTGAATGCCCCCGTTCACTCCTGGCTGCCAATGCGTTCAACCTTGAAGTAAGCAGGGAACGTACATCGTTCATGTGACAGGTGCAGCCAATCACAGGCTACAATGTCACGTGCATGTGACCATTGTGGCCTGTAATTGGCTGTGACTGTCAGGTGAATGAAGACCTTTCACTGCTTTAGCAGCGAATGGACCGGTAGCCGGGAGTGAACAGGAGCTTCCAGGAGGTAAGTGTGAGATTCTCTTCTATTTCTACTCATAACCCGACAGACAAATGAGCAATGTTCGAGCCCTGAACACCCCTTTAAAAAGTACTGCATCAAATGTTCACAACTTCTTAGTTAACTTCTAGTTTATTGTTGCACTAATGGCTATGAATTTAAAACAATGTTTATTCTTCAGTTCTCAGTTGCTCCTAAAGACATAGCACCGATGCCAGTTACTGCTCCATTGACATAAATGAAAATCCTTCGGTAGGATTATGGAAATCCTCAGTACTTAAAGATTCAACTTGAGTACTGCGTTCGGAAATGTTTCATAGTTCAAATGGGTTCTGTAAACATCAAACTTCAACTGTATGGTAAAAAGATAACCAAAGATCTTCCTACATGGGCCATAAAAATGGACCATTTTATCCCAGTTCCCAACTGAATTTTTGAAGCATGGCTGAGCTGCAATACCACTGATAAAAAGGAGAGAATATTCATCCTTTTTTTTTCCTCTGTACTAATTTTATAACTTAACAGATCAAAATCTATCTAGTCTGGTTTATCTTTGCTGAACCTGAAAAGCTATTTTAATTGTGCCCATGTGTCGACAATATCAAAAATTTCCCTACCAATGTACATGGTTGTCCCATCTTTTGTAGCGTTGCACTAAATTAACTTTGCTCAACTGTAGTTACATTTTCAGAGTATATTAAAGATCCTAAAATCAAGCTTTTATTCTTCATACTACATGTTTTTGGGTGTCCACTAAACATAATTATTTGGTTACTAGATTCTCCCATATACATATGATAAATAATATAGGCTGGAACACCCCTTTAAGGCTCAGTCCATATCTGGGTCCTGGTTCCTATTAGTAACTGAAGTTACAAAGAAGTGCCAGATCTGTTCTACAACATACACACACTTTGTGATCAGTGGAGATTCGATCTCTGGGACTGCCACCAAGCCAGAAATTGAGAGGATGACAGCATATACAACCTCCCTTTGGGTTTTCCATGCATAACGCCACTCTTCTAATGCATTTAGCTATTCCTGTAAGCTCTTCAAGAAACTGCAGTTGGCTCCATTTACTTAAATAAGGTCATGTGGCTAATCCCTGCACAGATAGTGCTTGGGACTCCACTGCACATGATATGGGTGGACCAAACTACAAACTGGTGTATTCATACACGTGATTTTATATATATTATAGGTTTTTCACTTTTGTATGTAACAGAATACACCATGTGACCTGTGATGTGTTATGGGATATTAGTCTATGAATCAGTAAACAGGGAATCGTAGGAGTTTGGGAGGAGTCAAAGGCCATATCAGCAGTCATAATATGGTGGGACAGTTCTAGTTTGTTCAAGTGATCTGCAGAAATCTAGGTAACCCTAGGCTTAGTCCAGCCAAGGTCCAGAGATAGGTTTCCTCCATTCTAGTTGCATGCAGCCTAGAGACTAACACAACATACAGGCTCTGGGAGCTATAACCAGTCAGCAGTAACCAAAGTTGGAAGTCACATTGCCACCTCAGTACAACCTATAGAGGGCGCAGTGAGCTTTCCAGCTCCTTTCCCATAATGCCTTGTGATATGCAGATGCTGAGTAGTGGGCTAAAAGGCAAAACAAAACACTACACACCTTAACTGGTGCTCTCCATAAGGAGAGATGTTCCCCTCCTCATACCCACTCATTGCCTCCCACCAGTCAAGCCAATATCGCTCTGCTCTACACTGATGAGGGGCAAAACCCCGAAACGCGGTATGTAGATGAGCAATATTGGCTTGACAATTATTCCTTTTTGCTTCTCAAAGATTCAGTGAATCAGAAGTAAATTGAGGATTTGTTACAACCTATAGAGGGCGCAGTGAGCTTTCCAGCTCCTTTCCCATAATGCCTTGTGATATGCAGATGCTGAGTAGTGGGCTAAAAGGCAAAACAAAACACTACACACCTTAACTGGTGCTCTCCATAAGGAGAGATGTTCCCCTCCTCATACCCACTCATTGCCTCCCACCAGTCAAGCCAATATCGCTCTGCTCTACACTGATGAGGGGCAAAACCCCGAAACGCGTATGTAGATGAGCAATATTGGCTGTACAATTATTCCTTTTTGCTTCTCAAAGATTCAGTGAATCAGAAGTAAATTGAGGATTTGTTACAACCTATAGAGGGCGCAGTGAGCTTTCCAGCTCCTTTCCCATAATGCCAACTGTGAAGGAGATGCTGAGTGGTGGGCTAAAAGGCAAAACAAAACACTACACACCTTAACTGGTGCTCTCCATAAGGAGAGATGTTCCCCTCCTCATACCCACTCATTGCCTCCCACCAGTCAAGCCAATATCGCTCTGCTCTACACTGATGAGGTGCAAAACCCCGAAACGCGTATGTAGATGAGCAATATTGTCTTGACAATTTTTCCTTTTTGCTTCTCACATATTCAGTGAATCAGAAGTAAATTGAGGATTTGTTACAACCTATAGAGGGCGCAGTGAGCTTTCCAGCTCCTTTCCCATAATGCCTTGTGATATGCAGATGCTGAGTAGTGGGCTAAAAGGCAAAACAAAACACTACACACCTTAACTGGTGCTCTCCATAAGGAGAGATGTTCCCCTCCTCATACCCACTCATTGCCTCCCACCAGTCCAGCCAAATATCGCTCTGCTCTACACACTGATGAGGGGCAAAACCCCCCGAAACGCGTATGTAGATGAGCAATATTGGCTTGACAATTATTCCTTTTTGCTTCTCAAAGATTCAGTGAATCAGAAGTAAATTGAGGATTTGTTACAACCTATAGAGGGCGCAGTGAGCTTTCCAGCTCCTTTCCCATAATGCCTTGTGACCTCAGTACAGGTGAGACTTGCCTTTGGTATGTAGACAACCTGAGAGGAGAGTGGGATAAGGCTGAGTGGGCCTTATACCCATGGTTTGGTTTAGGGAGCCCAGTGCAAACTGGGACTATCCTGAGAGGGCATGTAAACCAATGTGAAAGGAGACCTGAACATGCTGTATGTGGTTCTGAGTGAGAACTGTAATGTGCATATAGAAAGTTACAATTGCAAAGAGTTGACAGCTAAAGGTATTACAGCGTTAATGTAACAAAGAAATTTGTTCCTCCTATAGGAGGAGGTAAAACCGTATGCATTTTCCAGGATATGAAGCCATTGGTAAAAGCATGTTAAACAACCTTCTTGAGTCTCAAGTATTTCCCACCATTTACATGTACAGGGTAAAACAATGAGAGGAACACAGCAGTACATCAAAGTATGGAATCCCACCGATCACAAAGTGTAAAAAACCCGTGATATGCCTTTAATTTGTCCCTTTTTAGAAGTCTTTTTTTCTCTGCATATAAAAATTCTGAAAAACATACGTAAATTTAGTTTCCCCAAAACCCCCCCGGGAAATTTTAAAACATAAAATTTACAAGAAAACAGAATCACAAATTTCAAAGTTTTTCCCTCATTCTCAAATGGAATTAAAAGACCCTAAAACCCATTTTTGTTTTTTTATTTTCTTTGAAATTTAAAATCCTCCCAAAAAAAGTTTTAAAATGCTTAAAAATTTTACAATTATACAAAAAAATTTAAAAGAAAAGTACCTCAATTATTAAAAAATGAAAATTATAAAAAAAAAAAAAAAGAAAAAAATTCGGCCTCAAAGGGAAAAAGGGAAATTCCCATTTTTTTAAAAACCCAAGTTGGAAAAAATTGATTTTAAAAACCCGGGAAATTAACAAGAACATAACCCACAATTTTTTAAAGCCCAAAGGGCCCAATAAAAAAAAGTTTTAACCAATTTTAATCAGGGGGAACATGGGGCCCTGAAAGAAATGAGAACAAATTTGTAAAAAGGGGTGGAAAAAAAAGGTTTTAGAAAAAAACAAAAAAATTGCATCTATTTTCATTTTTAAAGAAAAAAATGTCCCTAAAAAAAAAAATTTTTAAAACCCCAAAAAATCTGCACACCCATACAAAAAACCCCTGTATCCAGACAACATCAAAATGGGGGGCCCTTTTGAAAACCCTAAGAAATTGAAAACCGTGCTTCTTAAGCCAAACAACAAAAAATGAAATAAAAAACATAAAAATGTTTCAAGCAAAAAAAAAAAAGGCAAAACACGGACATGATTTTCTAAAATTAAAAAAAATTGTCAACCCCCGGGTTTTTGGCAAACGTTGAACCCTGCAAGATTATTAGTGGTTCGGAAGAAAAGGGGCCTTTATCGCCCTTTAAGTTCTCTTTGATTCCTTAACATTGAAAAATTTCAAAATATCCCAACAAAAATTGCTTTTCCCCCAAAAAAAACAAGGAAAAGGACCCCCTTTAAAGGGGAAAGAACAAAAAATTTCCCCGTTATTTTCTCCTTTAAAGTAAATAATGAAATTTTTGTAAAAAAACTATTTCTGTTTTAAAAGTTTTAAAATTTACGGGAAGCGTGTTATGAAAATTTTTCTTTTAATAAAGGGAAAAACCTCTTTCTGCCCACATTTGTAGTAAATCAGGTGTAAAAAAAAAGTTTTCGTTTTTTTTTTTAGTTTTAAAGTGCTTGTTTGTGTGTAAAAGTCACAAAAGAATTGCTGGGGGGCCCAAAATTGTCCCAAAAGTCCAAAAGAAATCCTATTCTGTCTTTTTTTTGCTCAGGAAAACGCAGCTCCCTTTTCTGTGCAAAACAAAAATTGAGTAAATAGTTTCTTTTTTTTTTTTTAAAATTTTTCCCTTTTAAAGGCCCAAGGATTTGAGATGACCCTGCAGGTTAAGGCACCCCTGTATTCAGCTTTTTTTCCAAAAATTCCCCAAAAGGGAAGACCCAGGGAAAAGTGTTGGCCCTTGGCCCCCTGGAGGTGTTCCCAAATTGCATACGTGAACCTATGGAGGGTAAACGGTGGGATTCTGCAGCGCTCTTGCCATTTGGCCACATGCTGGTAGAATTGGGGCCGTTCCCAGGGGAAGGGTTCCCTGGTAGACAGAGACGCTTTCATTGTGTATCCCTTAATTCCCAGAGAAGACATTTTTAAAAAAAAAAGAAAATATTGGATTTTTAAAAAACAGTTTTAAAATATGTCAAATTTTAAAATTTAAAAAAGGCAAAAATTTAGGGACAAAAATAGGGCGACGGGCAAAAAGAGACGCTTCCCCCGTTTTTTAAAGGCGATTAAATGAGTGTATAAAGCCCCCCTAAATTAAAAAACCTGTCAAAAATCTGATGTGTGTTTAAACCTTGTATGGGAAATTTTAATGCGCCCAATTTAGGTGTATCCCAAAAAAAAAGGCGAATAGCATTCATTGTTTTGATTTTGATGCGCCTCCTTTAGGCGCATTCAAAAGTTCAAAATTTCCCCTTTTTTAAAGGGTGAAAGACAGTACTTTTCCCTAGGGGGAAAAAAAAGGGTATAAAACAGTTTTTTTGGTCCCAAAATACCCCCAAAAAAAAAAAAAGGACACCCCAAATGGGAAATTTTTGCCCTATGTGTGAAAGGGCACTATGAAAATTTTTTGGGCCCCGCGGGGAAAAAATTAATTTGAAAGATGTAAAATCAAAAAGATTTTTGGGCAAGCCCACTCTTTGCCTTTTAAAAATAAAAAACCACTGTTGGCCCTCACGTGTCCAAACCTCAACATCATCGTCGGGGCCATGAAGACACACAAGAAATTTCAGCAACCCCAAAACCCCAAAACAAAAAACCCGAGTTTAAAAAAAAAAATTTGGAAATGTTTTTTTTTTGTTTTTTAACCCACCTCCCCGCGATTCCCTTTCAAAAAATGTTTTGGGTCAAAAAAAGGGAAGAGCATTTAAAGGCAAAAAAAAAGGTCACACCAAAAATTTTTTTTGAAAAAACTTTTGCCTTTAAAAATTTTTCCAAAAAATTTAATAAAAAAAAAATTTTTTAAACAAAAAATTCATACCGGGCCTAAAAACATTTGCTAAAGTATGGTTTAGTATATCAGTCATGGGGTTGTAAGGAAAATGACTAATCCAGTTAAGCATATAAAAAATTTTCAGTTTGCTGGGCCACACCTTGTGGGACTGTTCTTTAAATTTGCGGGGTAAATTTAACAATATTTCCAATCTATGAAACCCCCCCCTAAAAAAATAGGGGACACACTTTTATTAAAAACCAAAAATTTTCAAATCTTAAGACATTTTTTGAAACTTCTTTTTCCCAGCGCCCAAAATTTTGGGCCCTTTTGCTTTTCCACCACTGTGCTGCGGAAAAGATTCGGGGACATTCTAATTTAAGCATGAAAGTACTTTAGCCTTTTTCGCTTTATGCTGATCATATTGGAGTTAATTTTTTTGAGTAAAGTAATTTTAAATATGTCCATATAGATGGGACAGATGTATGTAGAAGTGAGAGACTATCCTTTCTTTTGGGGATCATCTTCCATGGACAATATAAAGGGGTAAAATATGGGTGTAAATTTTTTTGGGTTTTAAAATTTTTGCAAAAACATTTTGACATGTTTAGGTCTTATATTTGTGATACAATTAAAAGGTATGCTCCCTAAGGTTTTTTTTTTGGTGGTTTGGAAAATTGAAATCCTTATAATTGAGTTTTTTATAGGAGTTATTTTTTAATGCTCAGTGCTTTCCTTTTGACATAAACCCTATTTATTATTATAAACAAGGGTTATATGTCATTAGTATGTTGTGATTTTTTGGTGAGTAATTTTTAAAAAATTTTGGGAATTTTTGCGACAACTTTTTAAAAAGGGGTTTTAAAATAGGCCCCGGAAAAACTTTTTATGTGTTGAATTTGGTCGCGGGAAAAAAGTAGTTTTTTCAATAAAGGTTTTTAAAATTTAAAAATTTTGATTTTTTGGGAATAAAAGGCGTCATATTTTGTATGGGGTTTTTACGTAGATCATTAATCCCGTTAGATTTTTATCTAAAAAAGTGTACAACTACCCTTTCATCAAAAAAAATTTGTCCTCTTCCAAATTAAAAGCTTAAATGTTTAATTTTTAAATTTTACCCAAACAAATTACCACTAAAAAACCTTTGGGGTTTGGACTTCCTATATATTGGTGTTTTAAGTCTTTTGCTTTAAAAGGGAAGTTGTAAAAAAAAAGAGAGGGTCAAACGTTTTATTGACTCTCATCCCTTTTTCTCCTCTTAAGGAAATGTCTGTGAAGTTGCCTTATGTGATCCAAAGCCCGATAGCCCGTTTTGAAAACTTCATCATCATTTCCTGTGTTTTTAAAATGATAGAACTTTTTCCCCGAATATTTGGGAAAAATTTGAACATTGACCAAAAATTTTACTGCTATTGGGGGACACTTTTTTAAAGGGGTTTGTCTCATGTAAGGAAATTTTTTTTTAGTAAAGATCTTTCCCAAAAACAAGTCCCCTTTGCAATGTGTTTTCCATTAAACCAAAGTCCCACCTGTTCCCAGAATCCCCCCCTTGTTGGGCCCCCTCAGCTCCTAGGTGCAATAGCTAGGACCTGTTTGATCTCTACAGATAGGTGCTTTCACTCATTTTTAAAGCTACAAAACCTGGCTTCTTAAATGCAGTCTAAATGGAAGCCAGTAAACACGCCCCTGAAAAATCAAAGAAACAAGGGAAAAAAAGACTGAGGTATGATGAATCAATGGAAAGGACAACCCCTTTTAAAAGAAAAAATAACACTAACCTGCTGGGGGGAGACCCTTTTCAGGTTTTAAATCGGCCCCTTTTTTTGATTCTTCAAAATCATTGTCATTGCACTTTTTCAAGTAGGCTTGAGGTTTGGGGTTTTTCATCGACTTCCGTAATATTATTTTTTTTTATCAATTTTTCATCAAGAATAGTATCTTCCCCAAAATTTTTCCCTCATCCAGAATATCAGGGGAAATCGTCCCGTAAAAATAATTTTTTCATGTGGCCCCCTTCATTCTAAAGAGACCCTTTTGAAATACTTTTTTAACACCCCCAAAGTTTTCCAAAATGGTCTAATTATATAAGTCCCAAACATTTTCATTTTTTTTTTATATTTTTTTTTTGCAAATGAATTTTTCCCAATTTATAAACCCATTTTTATATGGTCAGTTTTTTTTGGAAACCCTGGGTTTAAAATGTATGCTTTTAGGCCCAAATTTTTCTGTAGGATTTAGTATTAAACTTAAAGGGGTGAAGTTTAAACATAACCCCCCGCAAAAGTGCTTTAAAATAGGAAAAAAATTTGGGATTTTAATTTTTCCCCCGTTTTCAAAAATAAGTATTCTTTTTTTATAACTTTTGGGAAAAAAAAAATATAATCATAAAAAACACTTGAAAAAATTTATAAATTAAAACTTTACATTCTATACGTATTTAGTGAGTTGTTTTAAAAAAAAAAAATAAAAAAAGAAAAATTTGATTGTCTAAAACCCCCTTCACTTATTGTAACCACGAAAACAGTAACTTTGTCAAGTCTTCAAAATTTTTTTCTTTTTTTCTCGGGAAAATTAAATCTTTTCCTAAAACATCTGAAAACCCCCTTGAAATGGCAGTCAGAAATTTCCCTTAATCAAAAAACCACACTTTAGCCCAATGGGCCCCCTTGGAAAAATTAAGATTTTCTTTTTTTGGACCTTTTTTTTGCAATCTTCCCCAATATGTCATTCCCCCGCGGGAAAAACAGGGAAAAGTAAAACACCGAAAAACAGAATCAATGCAAAAAAGGAAAATAAAGAATTTTCAGCCCCCCCAACAAAAAAGCAATGAGTCTGTATAAGTAAAAAAAGGACTTTTAATTGGGAAGATCAAAACACCCCGTCCCCCTTTAAATCTTTTATCCTGAGAAAAAAGGGGATAGTAGTTTGGGACCCCCAAGGGAATTTAAAAAAGAAGAAATTATGTAACAGCACAGCCAAATAATGGTGCTAGTTTAGTTTTGCTACATCACATTTCAATGGAAGAATGGGTTTAAAGAAACTGGACCCCAAAAAAAAGGAAACGATTTTTGATTTAATAACCGATTGGGTAAATTTCGTCTCCCAAGGGTTTTGGGAATTTGCCGGGGTAAAATATCCATCAAATGCAGTCAAAAAAGCAGAATTCTGAAAAGGAAACACTGGCTGCCCCATGACCCCCTCCCTTTAAATTTAAATTTTCCCGTTTGAGGGGAAAATGTTTTTTAAAACCGTGTTAAAAGAAAGCCCCCAATCAAAAAAACAAAAATAAAAATTAAAAAACCTTTCCAAAAAAACTTTGCTAAATTTGGAAGATTTTTGGCAAACAAAAAAGGTATTTATCCTTTAATTAAAAGTATTTTAAAGTAAGCATGATGAAAAAAACAGTTTTAAAAAAAACCCCCCAAAAAAATACAAACTAAAAGAAAATAATGTAAAAAAAGCTTTGCTTTTTCCCGGTTTTAGATGAAACATGAACTTGGGTAAGGTTCTTTTCGATTGTGTGTGGGGAACCTGTTTTAAGTACTGTGTTATTTGGGGAAAATTTTCCCCCAAAGCCCTTCCTTGACGAAGTTCCAACAGAAGTTCTACCCTATAGGCATATGGCATCTTGGGTTTTAGCTAAAAAAAAAAATATCAACATAAACCAACCCAAACAGGCCAAAAAAAAAAACCTTTTGCCTTAAACGGGTGAATTAGGGGCTTCCCAATTCTTTTTCTTTATTATAAATATAAATATAAAAAAACCCCACAATAAATAAATTACCCCCACACACAAAAAAACCCATAAAAAAAATATAAAATAATAATAAATAATATATAACAAAAATAAAAAAAAAAAATAAATAAAACCCCACACACACAAAACAAATATATATTTATAAATAAATAAAAACTATTTAAAAACCCACCCCACCAAAAATATATATACAAAACCCCTTAAATTATATCCCCAACCCCACAAATTTTTTATATATATAAACATTAAAATATTATTACACACACACCCCACACACACACATATTATTATAACACACCCTATATTTTTCCCCCACACATATATTTATTATATACACACACATATTATATACACCCCCACACCCACACTTATATATATATATATATTTATACACACAAAATAAAATTATATACACACACCACACAAAACCCCCCAAATATAATTATTATATACACAAACATTATATACACACCAAAATTAACACACACAATAAAATAAAATACACCCCACAACCATAATATATATACAAAAACACACAACATAAAATATTATAAAACACCCAAACCACACACCAATTTCCCCAAAAAAAGGAGTTTAAAAAAAAAAAAAAAAAAAAAAAAAAAAAAAAGGGCCCCTACACCCCGCACCCCCAAAAGGTGAAAAACAAAAAAAAAATAAAAAAAAAAAAATTAAAAAAAAAAAAAAAGGGGGGCCAAAAGAAAGGGAAACCCGGCCCCCGCAGTTAAATTTTTTTAAAAACCAACCAGGTCTGTTCTTTGGGAACAAAGTACGGGCTGTTAAAAGGTCACTACATTCCCCTACGTTTTTTTTTTCAGGGTAATTTCTCTATATAAATTGTTTTTTACTATGTCTTTGGATCTGTACCCCTAGGAAAAGAGGGGGGAGCTGCCCCGCGAAAAGCCCTGGGCCCCTTTTGGGTTGTTTTTTTTTAAAACTTATGGTCCTTTTAAAAAAATTTGGTTTTAGTTTAAAATTTTTTATCTCTGGGAATTTCCCCGTTTTAAAAAAAAAAACAAGCGCCCCGAATTTCCCTTTTTTTTTGGCCCCTTTTAATTTTTGTAATGCCACGGGGAGGGTTTCCCTACACGTGGGACCCAAAAGGGCGCCCCGGGGTGGGAGCCGATCCCAATTCGTGGGGTTTTATTAAGCTTTTAACCGAGAGTTGTGCCTTGGGGCCCTAAAGGCACAAATGCAAGAAAGGGGGAGTATATTTTTACTCCTCACCTATATTAAAACCCCTTGAAGTAAATTACCCTTGTGCGCCCTTTTTTTTTTTTTTCTCCTTTTTTTTTTTTATTTTTAAAAAAAATTTTAAAATAACACAAACGGTTTTTTTAAAAAGGGGCCCCCAAAATAGGGCAAATTTTGTTAAAAAAAAAATTAACGATTCCAAAGACCGAAATTTTTTTTTTTTATAAAAAAAATCCTAACAAAAATCTAAAAATTTTGTTTTTGGCTAAACAGCAAAATCTTTTTGGGGAAAAAAAAAAAAAAAAAGGGGGCCCGGCAATGGAGTATATCTTCCGGGGAAATAAGGTTTTGGGCCCTTCCCCTTAGTGTCAAGGCAAGCCCAAATGACATCCCCACCAAAAAAAGCTTTTAAGACAAACATCCCCAAATGCTCACAAAAAAACTGAAAAAAGAAACTTGCCCGCAAAAAAACGTAGAAAATAACCTAGGGGGGGGGGGGTTTTTTAATTTTATTCTGAGATTCACCAATAGAATAGTACTGTTAAAAGACTTTCCAAAAACGGGGTTTTTGTCAAAAAATGGAAATTCTGCAAAATTTTGGCCAAAACCGGG
>JAODAL010078155.1:0-13018 GCA_025379985.1 Phyllomedusa bahiana
CCTGCAAATGTCCCCAAAAATAGTTTCTGGGGGGGGGAAAGTGCAGCCACAATACCAAACCCCCTAACTATTGCTGTCTAGGGAAAGGGGAAAAAATGCTATCTATCTAACTAAGAGCATTGTGTACAGTACAGAGAGTGAGCTGAAAATGGCATTCACACGCCAATACAGTGAAATATATATAACCTGGTCATGTGATTTTAGCAGCCAATAAGAGCCCTACACCTCAGCGACGACGTTTTTGACACCTCTCTGTGCTCTGCACTGATTGCATGACCACCAAAAGTGCAGAAAGGTGATTGGATGGCCACCAAAAGTGCAGAAAGCCGCTGAAAACTAAACTGAAAATGGCATGTCGAACTAGAACTTTACTCGAACGAACTGTTAAGTGTTCGGTTCGGTTCCAGTTCTAAAAATTTGAGACGTTCTATTACAACTTAACTTTTTTAGAACGGTTCGATCAACACTAGTAATGTTAATAAAGTTAACTGTTAAAAAACACGACACATAAACCTGTCACTAGGTTATGTAATGATGTTGTTAATAAAGTTAACTTTAAAACATAGAGCGACATGTATGATCGGGAGTTGCGCCTGTTTTCTAGCAAAAACGGCGCCTCACCAATCCGAATCCCCTGTCGGACGCAGGGGTGCGCTGTTAGGCGCAGCCTTCGCCACTTTCGGCTGCGCCTAACATGAAGGGGCGTGCAATGGGCGAGGTGTGGGCTTTCTGGGGCGGGATGCGGCTCATTTGAATAGTCCGAGGCATGTATGATCGCGGGTCGGCAAATTGCAGCGCATTGCAGGGTTCGCCACCTCCGACAGGCAGACCTAGTTGAAGCTGGTCTAAATGAGCCGGAGGAGGCGAAGTGGAGCAAGAACGTAACATGAGAGGAAACATATAGAAGATCGCAAAAGAAATCCATCTCAGCTCTCAGCTCTGGAGGTATGGAGTATGATTCCAAAAAAAACGTTTTTATTAGGTGTAAAACATTATCAGAAAAAGGGCTCAAACCTTCTAAAAAAAAACATAAAAAAAAAAAAACTTTCCAAAAATCTAGAATGGCGCAAAAACGGGAATTAGGATTTTGGGAAAATTTGCCGGGAAATACAGTAATCAAATTCTGTAAGCTCTTCTCATTGGTCGGCAAAAACCAGCCAATCAGAATAGGAGCGACAGTGACACATTAAAACCTACGGAGAAGTATTGACTAATCAAATTCAAAGGCGGGACAGTTCAAAATACAGTAAAAACAGAAAAGAGCTGATTGTTGAAGTAGCGGGGGTTTGGGCAAACCCCGGCCAATCAGAATAGAGCGACAGGACCCATTCTGACCTATGGAAAAAGTATTGACCAATCAAATTCAAAGGGCGGGACAGTTCAAATACAGTAAAAATGCAGAAAAGAGCTGATTGGTTGAAGTAGCGGGGGTTTGGCTATCCCGGCCAATCAGAATAGGAGAGACAGGGACCCGTTCTAACCTATGGAGAAGTAGTGACCAATCAAATTCAAAGGCGGGACAGTTCAAAATACAGTAAAAATGAAGAAAAGAGCTGATTGGTTGAGCTAGCGGGGCTTGGCTATCCCGCCAATCAGAGCACAGCTATTTTCCCTCCCTTGTAGTCTATGGACAAACGGGGCACTGAAATCCAGCGCCGTGATGACATTGAGTATTAGTAAATAAATAGTTTTTATTAAGTGTAAAACATTCTCTGTAAAAGAGCTAAAACCTTCTATAAACATAAATCAATCAAATCCCTAACAACGCTTGTCGCCGAGACCGGCGCTACATCAGGAATTGCGATATTCAAAATTGCCGGGAAATACAGTAATTCAAATTCTGTTAGCTCTTCTCATTGGTGGGCAAAACCACCCAAATCAGAAAAGGAGTGACAGTGACCCATTATAACCTAGGGAGAAGTATTGACCAATCACAGGCAAAGGCGGGACAGTTCAAAATACAGTAAAAAAGCCTGAAAAGAGCTGATTGGTTGAACTAGCGGGGGTTTGGGCTATCTCGCCAATCAGCGCGCGAGCTAACTTTGTCCCATTGTAGTCTATGCCAAACGGGCAATGAAATCTTGGCCTCTCAGCGGCGTGCGGCATGGATATGATTAAAAAAATCGTTTTTATTAGGTTAAAATTTTATCTGAAAAAGAGCTCAAACCTTCAAAACAAAATCAATCAAATCCCTAACAACGCGTTTTGTCGCCGAGACCCGCGCTACATCAGAATTGCGATATAGAGAATTGCCGGAAATACAGTAACTCAAATTCTGTAAGCTCTTCTCATTGGTCGCAGAAACCACCAAATCAAATTGGGAGCAACAGTAAACCATTATAAGCTATGGAGAAGTATGGACCAAATTTGAAATGAAAAGGCGGACATTCAAAATACAGTAAAAAAGGCAGAAAAGAGCTGATTGGTTGAGCCCAGGTGGCAGATTAAATCCACCAATCATATGTAGCGGTCTATTTTGAGTGGAGCAAGAAGGGCACGATAGAAGGGCGCCAAAAAGTTATTACTGTCTATGGAAATATTCAAAGTACTGTGATTGGTTGGGGGAAAGAGGGGCTCGTCCTGCTTAACCAATCAGCGGTGAGCTACTTATCTCATAGAGTTCTAGGGGGAAAAGAAATGCAGAGCGAGCTCTGTTTTGATTGGCTAATTTTTTTAAAAGAGGCGCGGTTATTTGGACCAATGGGAAGCGAGCTACGCTCTTATGGTTTCTAATGCAATCTGATAAAACTGTACATGGGCCCAAATCAAATGATAACACTCCCTTAAGTTTTTACCGATGTTTATATAAAATGAACAATAATATGCGGGAACGAAAATAAAGAAATAAAAATGAATTCATTGAATTCATTTTTATTTTTTTATTTTCGTTACCCCATATTATTGTTCATTTTATATACACATCGGGACAACTTGGGGAGTCTTATCATTTGATTTTGCCATGGGACAGTTGTATTACAGATTGCATTAGAAAACCCATAAAGCGAGCTCCGCTCCCATTGGTCCAAATAACCGCGCCTCTTTTAACTTAGCCAATCCCAAACAGAGCTCGCTCTCATTTCTTTTCCCATAGAACTCTATGAGAATAATACTCCCCTGATTTGGCTAAGGCTGGACGAGCCCCTCTTCCCCCAACCCCTCACAGTACTAGAATATTTCCCATAGACATTAATAACTTTTAGGGCGCCCTTCTATCGCGCCCTTCATTTCTCCCACTCAAAATAGACACTACATTTGATTGTGATTCATATCTGCCGCCTGGCTCAACCAATCAGCTCTTTTCTGCCCTTTTTACTGTATTTTGAACTGTCCGCCTTTTCATTTGATTGGCCATACCCTTTTCCATAGCTTTAATGGTTCACTGTCGCTCCAATTCTGATTGGCTGGTTTATGCCGACCAATGAGAAGCGCTTACAGAATTTGAATTACTGTATTTCCCGGCAATTCTCTCTATATCGCAATTTCTGATGTAGCGCCGGTCTCGGCGGCAAACGCGTTGTTAGGGATTTTATTTCTGTATGTTTATAGAAGGTTTTAGCTCTTTACAGAGAATGTTTTTAAAACTTAATAAAAACAATTTATTTTCTAATACTCCATGCCTCACGGCGCTGAGATTTCAGTGCCCCAATCTGTCCATAACTACAATGGGAAAAGTACTCGCGCTCTGATTGGGCCGGGATAGACAAAACCCCCGCTAAATTCAACCAATCCAGCCCTTTTCTGCATTTTTACTGTATTTTTGGAACTGTCCCGCCTTTGAATTTATTGGTCAATACTTCTCCATAGGTTTTAATGGGTCCCCTGTCGCTCCTATTCTGATTGGCTGGGTTTTTGCCGACCAATGAGAAGAGATTACAAAAACTTGAATTACGTATTTCCCGGGAATTTCCAAGATCCTAATTCCTGATGTTGCGCCGCTCTTGATTTTTAGAAAGTGCTTTTATTTATGTATGTTTTTAGTAGGTTTGAGCTCTTTTTCAGATAATGTTTTACAAGTAATAAAAACGTTTTTTGATTCATACTCCATGCCTCACGGACATGTTTAATGATTTTTCGCTCATTCCAGCCTGTCTCGATTCGGAATACAAATTTTGGCGCAGTCCCTTTTTGCGCCTAAGTTCTGCACTGCGCCCCACACACTGCGAGGCGGGTGAACTTTTCCCGCATGTCCCGAGCGCACCTCCGGGACCTGACATACATGAGGTGCAGCTTTCACGTTCGACGCAATTCGAAAACTTGGGCTCCGACGTGCCGAGATTTCAAAACATGTCGCCCATAATGTTACAATTATTAGACAGAAATAGGAGAATGTGCAACAGACATAATAAGACACTGCTGTAGGTAGTAATACTGGAGAAGTTCTGTTCCTCAGTAATCTACTGTTACCTGGACACCAGGGGTCACATGACTTGTGTAGTGGTCACATGATAAGATCCTGCAGGTAGTAATACTGGAGAAGTTCTGCTCCTCAATAATTTACTGTTACCTGGACACCAGGGGTCACATGACCTGTGTGTTTATGGTCACATGATGTCATATTTAGCTTATACAGTTAGTACATGGCAGCCATTACAATGGACAGGGATGTGGGCTGTATCATTTTTACCTAGATAGGGGCCTAAAACACTGATAAAAGAGATACAGGAGCAGAATTTATAGTGCATGTGTATAAGAAATTGTATAATGCCCTATTATATACTGTACATAATAAATAAAGACAATAAAAAGTGAACAACGCCAGAGGCAGGCAGAAGCTGAGAGGAAGAGAAGACATCAGAAGAAGATAGGTATACAGACAGATTGATGTGAAGAGAGAATGGATAGAGGAGACTGTAATCCAGAAGAAAAGAGATGGTCAATTAGCCAGTTACAGCCAGTTGCTAGGTCCAGTTTGATAAGGTACAGGGAGCCCCTAGTTTACCACCGAAGGTAAACACAAAGGGCGACATATATGAATTTTGGCGCTTAGACGCCAATTTTTCTGCGCATAAGAATAGTGTAGAATGCGTCTGAATTTATAAACCCAGTCTACTGCGCAATCAGGCGCATTCTAGCGCTAAGACGACAATTCTGGCTCAGGTAAACCACATTGAAAGTGGTTTACCTGTTCCAGCAGTAATGCGTTTGGAATTGCTGTACTGAAGCTATAAATCTATAGCTTCGTACACTTCTAATGTGCCCCGCCTTCCGCACGCCCTCCTGAAATCAGGCGCATTACAAAGAGCCGCGGGCGCTCTGTAATGCGCCTGATTTCAGGAGGGCGGCCGATTTAAAATCTAGCGAATGGGGCTAGCCCCATTCATACATCTTGCCCGTAGTGTCAGACTAACCCATACCAATTTCATAATGCCGAGGCTGAGACAAATTTTGGTGCATTCACACCCAATGCGCCACCTTTTGCCGCATAAATATGTCTCACAACAGCATACATTTATAAACTGCTGTGAGACAATTTCAAACATACTGATGAATGCTACACTAACTCACTAAGAAGTATGACTATTGAGGTGGCACCACTTTTCATACGTGCCCCTCGAACTATTTAATACTGCTGGGCCTGGAAGATCAGCTAGAGAGGTAGGGACAGGGCAAGTAGAGACTACTCCTGTAACAAAAAGGGAAATCTGGAGACAGGTAAAGATACGAGTGTGAAAGTATGATAAAGTATGTGACCCTCGCATGTCAAGTAATCTGTCAAATGTGCATCTTATAATTTGTAAGACCTGTAACCGGACGTCCTAAGCTTTGAGCTATGAGTAAAATTTGCTGAGACCCCAATCTGCTGCTGTCTCTGTGGCCCATCTTCTCTGGTTATACTATGGGTGATCCCACTTCATCATCACACCGCACACCTGCATTCATGGTGGACCTGCCACCGGCACTTTACACCACCAACAACAAATTATTCAACTTTGGGGATCACAATGTATTTTTTTTAGGGCTAATGCAGTGCTATTTACAATAATTACAAACATTTTTAATAGGGAGTTACTTTCTACTCAACCTGTATGATATGAATCTTTGCAGTCACAGAATATCAGTTTATCTGATATTCAAAAAAACTAAATAAACCAAAGCTGCATTACTTTCTTTTCTACATGTATAATATGGAGGTTTTTGGCGCACACTTTGATCAAATTGTGTGTGCCTATTATTATATTGGATATTCAGAATTATGGTAATATTATTATGTACAGTGGGGAAAAAAAGTATTTAGTCAGCCACCAATTGTGTGTGCCTATTATTATACTGGATATTCAGAACTATGATAATATTATTATGTACAGAATGAGGTGCTTCAATATTCCAATCAATGTATGTTAGTACTTAAAAAAATTAATTAATTAAAAGCCCCGTAAATGTAATAAAATAAAAAAATCTGTATTTTTTATAATTTTTGGGAAATACGGTGTGAAAGCTCTAGTGACCGGTAAGTCGGTGTAAACAGGGTGGCGGCGACGGCTGCACAACAACCATCCATTGCCCTTGGCAACCACCCTTAGAGTTCTTTATTCATTGCAGGGAGAGGCGCAGTGTTGAACATGAAGGTGTTTCTAGTGTGTTGCATTGACGCTTGGTAAATAACTGTAGACAACACGTTGCTCAGGAAAACTCTGGCTTTTACTCATGGTACCTCACTTCTGTACAAGATATCTCTTACAACGGCACAACACGTTCAGGTACATCTCTTCAACACAGTCAAACTTCTGCTGGTGGACTCCCTGCGGTCTACCCCACACTTGATCCCCACCTGCTCAGTAGCCTTTCTGTCCGTATTCTCCCATGGTGTAGTGGTCAAGCCCAGGGAGGTCTCTCTTCTGGCCTCTTAGTATGCTACCCACAAATATCTGATGGGGTCTACTCCTTTTGGGGGTTTTGTTTCATAAGGGCCATTCTGACTAGAGTCACCATTCTTATGCCTGTGTCACAGCCGTTCTCTTCTTCACCCCATCTGTCTCTTTGGGTCTACGGTGAATGGGGTGTCCACCGCGACCGTTGCTACCTATCGTCATCAGATAGGTGACATCCCCTCCTGCAACAACTGGAACTATATACAATGACAGCTCCCTGAGCTCATCTCCACTGGGCCCCCACTGTCTTCTCTCATATCTCTCTTTTTCTCTGTCTGCAGGGCTCACAGCTTAGCTTCTTCACTATATAACTGGCTTCCACTGGCCCTTTTTTCAGAGAATATGAATGATAACACGAAATCTTTTTTTTCCGCTCATGGTTCAGGGTTGTGTGAAGCCATTTATTGTTAAACTACTGTGTTTTCTCTTTTGAAATCATAATGACAACCAAAAACATCCAAATGACCCTGATCAAAAGTTTATATGCCCCAATTCTTAATACCGTGTATTGCCCCCTCTAACATCAATGACAGCTTGAAGTCTGTTGTGGTAGTTGTGGATGAGACTCTTCATTTTCTCAGAGGGTAAAGCTGCCCATTCTTCTTGGCAAGAAACCTCCAGTTCCTGCATATTCCTGGGCTGTCTTGCATGAACTGCGCGCTTGAGATCTCCCCAGAGTGGCTCAATGACATTGAGGTCAGGAGACTGAGATGACCCCTCCAGAACCTTCACTTTGTACTGCTGTAGCCTTGTGCTTTGGATCGTTGTCATGTTGGAATGTCCAAGTACGTCTCATGTGCAGCTTCCGGGCTGATCAGTGCAAATTTGCCTCCAGTATTTGCTTATAACAGGCTGCATTCATCTTTCTTTCAACTTTGACCAAGTTTCCTGTGCCTTTGTGGCTCACACATCCCCAAAACATCAGCGATCCACCTCTGTGCTTTACAGTAGGAATGGTGTTCCTTTCATCATAGGTCTTGTTGACACCTCTCCAAATGTAACATTTATGGTTGTGGCCGAAAAGTTTGATTTTGGTCTCGTCGCTCCAAATTACCTTATTCAAGAAGCTTTGAGGTTTGTCTCTGTGCTGTTTGGTGTATTGTAAGCAAGATACTTTGTGGCATTTACATAGTAATGGCTTTCTTCTGGTGACTCCACCATGCAGCCCATTTTTCTTCAAATGCCTCCTTACTGTGCATCTTGAAACAGCCACAACGCTAATTTTCAGAGAGTCCTGTATTTCAGTTGATGTTATTTTATGGGTTTTTCTTTGCATCCTGAACAATTTTCCTGGCAGTTGTGGCCGAATTTTTTGTTGGTCCACCTGACAGTGGTTTGATTTTTACAGAGCCCTGATTTTCCATTTGTTAATCACAGTTTGAACCCTGCTGACTGACATTATCAATTCCTTGGATATCTTTTTGTATCCCTTTCCTGTTTTATACAGTTCAACTACATTTTCCCGTAGATCCCACAGACAATTCTATTGTTTTCCCCATGACTCACAATCCAGAAACGTCAGTGGCTGGATGAAGGATGCAAGAGTCTGTCTGGATCCCAGAAACTCACTCAGCTTTTATGCACACACAGTGATTACAAGCAAACAGGTCACATGTGAGGATGCTACCTTTAGTATCCATTCAAACCCATTTGTGTCAACTTCTGTGCATGTTATCAGGTCAAAATCACCAGGGTATGTAAACTTTTGATCAGGGTCATTTGGATATATTTGGTTGTCATTATGATCTAAAAAGGGAAAACACAGTAGTTTGACAATAAATGGCTTCACCCAACCACTAACCATGAGTGGAAAAAAAAGTTTTTGTGTTATCATTCATATTCTCTGAAAAAAGGCCAAGAAAGCAAAGATTCTGCCGGGGTATGTAAACTTTTGAGCAAACTGCATATATATGTCTGTATTTATTTATTTACATATTTTTACAGCGACAGAAAGAATGGAGCGCCCACCAGATTGTCAGGCAAATTTAAAGATAAGCTAGTTATATTATAAAGTTTTTTTCATTTAAGTTGGTACTGGTATGATAAAGATGAAAAAAAAAATAGTTGGATAACTGCATTAACTATATAAATAACTTTAATAAGCTGGGGCATAACTACAACTTTAAGGGGCCATAGCAAAATTAGATGGGCCCCATTACCTAATAACAAAAAACTAAAACCGCAGCATTATTATGCATAATTCAAGGTGAGGATGGTAGAGCCATATGTCAGAGAATCCACAAAGTGCTGCTAGATAGCAAAGCCACCAGCTGTATTTCCCTACACCTGAGTCGCCAATTTTTTTTTTACTTATTAAATCAAGCCACTGAGCCATATTCCTTTCTTCTTTGCCGTTTTTATTTTCTGATTGTAGATTTCTCAATTTGGTCGTCTGTATATGATTGTGGGGACAGCATTCTTGCCAACACTGCTTTAACCCCTTAAGCCGAACGCCTGAAAACTAGTTAATGACCAGAACATTGTTACTTTTTTTTTTTTAAATCCCATGAAGGGAGAACTGTGTTACTGCCCTGATCACTGGCTTGTTACACAGACAGCCCTGGGGCTACTTTAGGTCCCCAAGGCTGACTGTGCAGCCATTTCCCGGGCTCTGTCGGGTCACCGGGTGTTCCGATCACCCGACGGAGCAGGGGAACCCTTTGATTGTGCTGTGGTGACGATCCGCGGCAATCAAAGGGTTAAAGCATCGAGGAGCTGAGGTTTCCCATGCTCCCAGGCGCTTGCAGGAGCTGCGCTGGGATCAGGGCTGTGTAGTACAGCCCCGATCTCAGCGCTGCTGTGGTGCCGGGCATCACAAACTCCGATGTCTGCAGCGACGCCAACAGACGTCGCTGCAGACGAACGACCTGTACCAGCCGACATCAAAAGACGGTGGGCGGTTGTTAAGGAGTTAACAGCAGTCAGAGAGATACTTTACAGCAGCTTCATGAACATAGGAGCCATAAGACTGATTCAGTCCCATTGACTTCTTTAGGAGAATTTCTAGGCATGATCTGTGACCTGATAAGAAGTCAGTGTGCAGGGAGGAGGAGAGGGGGAGCTGTGACTATCTCCTATTGTGACTGGGGGATCCTGTGTTATCTATACACATTGGTGTCTCCTTTCAGTTTGACCCTGCTTGTGCTGATAATGAGCAGACTACTGAAAATCTTTCTCTACAGAACAGGAAGTGTCAGACTATTATTAGGCTTAGTGGCCAAAGTGAAAACTGCAGGAGTTAAGAATTTTTGAAAAATATTGAAAGTGATATGGCGAATAAAAAAATTAAAAAATTCCTAAAAAATGTGCTTAACTTAAAAATGTGAGTTAAACAATAAGTCAATTTCGAGTTTACACATTCCCTTTAACCTCTTGGATCCATAGGAGATGCTACAGTTACACCCATCAATCAGTTTAACATACCAGTGTTGATGTACGTTTATTTCTCTTGTTTTCTTCTTTCCTTACTGTTATCTGTATGTGGTGTTTGTTTAGGTTGCCTAGCAACCAGTTAACTTCCTGCCTGTGTGACCACAGTTTTAGTACATATATTGTAAATAAATGTTCAGAAGTCTGCTTGATTGGCAGGCTTTATCTGATCGTTGTTCACACCATATTTTGGCATTATGCCCGCTGGTTATCAGTAAGAGTAGGGTGGAAATGCAGTTTGACCAGCCGAGTATGAGTCATTCTCAAACCTCTAAAAAAGAGGCTTCACTTAACTATTTTAGTGCTAAAATAGCTTGAATGGTTATAGACGAATGGTCGTTCATCCTGTTACTCAACCATTGAGAAAAAGGATTTAGCTATGAATGCTTATGCTTAAATGCATTAAAAAAAAACTAAATTCATTATACTCATACCTCCTCCCACTTTAGGTGTATAATTGTATGTTCTGCTGTACAGATGTGAAATTATCTTATGCGCTAATTGTACAGCATTAGGTTATGTCTACACAACACAGGAATACCGACGGATTTTCAGTGGATTCAGTATTTTGAATCCGTCGACGGTACGCTATATTGACATGTCACTTCTTTCACCCAGCATTCAATACGCATCGGGGAAGATGGACGTAATTCATAGATCTCTATGAGAGCTTTGAATTACCGTAACTGCGGGGAGCTTGTCAAGCGTATTGCAGCGCAATTATATGCTGAAATATACCCAACAATTACGTGGTGAGAACATACCCTCACAGGGAACGAACTCAGCTCCATTCCATGCTATTTGACCCCTTATATGCTATGGCGATCACGGCTGCGGCGTCTAAATGAATAAGAAACAGTGCCGCACACTGTTTTTCACTGCAATCGGCAACCCCTGCTTTATGAAAGCTTTATGAAAGTTTCCATTGCCGACATGTTTAGCTTTCTATTATTTCCTGCCTCAAGCAGAAAGTACTAGAACCGTTATCTTTAACAACATATGACGTATGAGTACATTTAACCCATTAGACGCCGCGTCGTCTAAATCAACGAAAAACGGTGCCTTGCACCGTTCCTCATTGAGATCTGGACCTCAGTGGTGAAATCACTGTTTCCCGATCGCTGAACATGGCAGCTGGAAGCCTTGTGAAGGCTTCCATCGCTGCCATGTTTTAGATTTCTCCACTTCCGGCCCAAGGCAGGAAGTGGGGAAACTGCCATCTTTGTACACCCTAATGCATTGTCTATACAATGCATTAAGCTGTATAAATATGTGTGCCCCCTAGTGGTGAAGCGCCCTAGGGGGACTCAAAGCTAAAGTAAAAAAAAAAAATGTTTTAAAGTGGAAAAAAATAAAAAAGTATTAAAAGTTCAAATCACCCCCCTTTTGCCATTTTACAAATTAAAAAAATAAAATAAAAAAGTTACACATATTTGGTATCGCCGCATCCAAAAAAGTCCGATCTATCAAAATATGACATCAATTATCCCGTATGCTGAACACCGTAAAAGAAAAAAATTCCAAACGCCAAAATTGTGATTTTTTTCAGTCATTTCACGTCCTATAAAAATTGGAATAAAAGTGATCAAAAAAGTTGCATGCATTCTAAACTGCTAGAAATAAAATGTACACTTCAGCCCGCAAAAAATGCACCATCACTTACGTCCGTAAGTGTTAGTACAAAAAAGTTATTGGTCGCACAAAGTGGAACCGCGACGCAAATTAAAAAAAAATTAATTTGTTTGGAATTTTTTTTACGGTTTGGTATTGGCAGATACATATCATATCAACCTGTAGAATACAGATAACATATTATTTTTACCGAAAAATGACTGCTGTAAAAAAACTCCTGCAAACATGGTGCATGTACGTTTTTTTTCACATTTTGCCCCACTTAGAATTTTTTTGGTGTTCCTCAGTATATTCTATGGTAATAAGAATAACATTATTAGAAAGTAAATCTTGTCCCGCAAAATAAAAGCCCTCATACGTCTATGTAGATGGAAAAATAAAAAAGTTACGGCTTTCAGAACGCAAAGAGGAAAAAAATTTAGAGCCATGACCGTCCATCAGGAAGGGGTTAAACACCCTTCTACATTGTTTATACACTGCAGAAGGGTGTACAGCTGATCATGCTCCCTTAGGCTATGCTCACACGGCTTAACTGCGGGACGTAATTACGCCCCGCAATTATGCCGTGTGGACGGGGGCGGGGCGGGGGCGGGAGGCGGGGGGCGGCACCTTGCCGGCCCACAGACATTCATTACCAGCAGCGCGTATACGCCGCTGGTAATTCACATGTCAATTATCTCCCCGCCCGGCGGATTCGCCGAGCAGGGAGAGGAGATATAATCCATAGTTCTCTATGAGAACTGTGGATTACCGTAATGACTGGGCAGTTTTCAGCCCATAATTTGCACACTTCGGCGCGTAATTACGGACCGAAATACGGCCCATTTTAAGCCGTGTGAACATGGCCTTATTGTTAAAATACAGAAAAAAATAAAAAATGTTTAACAGTATTAACATTTATAAAAAGTATTATTATTATTATTATCATTTATTTTGGAGCGCCCTTGATTCCAGGGCGCTGTACATTTCAGCGGGTACATAAATAACATTGGTCAAACAATTACAAAGTGTCAATAATTTACTAACAACTGGCACAGAGGAAAAGAGGTCCCGCCCGTGAGGGGTTACAATTCTACAGGGGAGGGGTG
>JAODAL010078156.1:0-13017 GCA_025379985.1 Phyllomedusa bahiana
GGGTTTGGGGGTTTTGGGGTGGGAGGGGTGGCTCTAGGTTGGCGCAAGCACTTCAAAACCCCGGGGATGGGGAAGGGTTTTTTCCCCAAGGTCCTCTGGGGGGCATATGTCCCCAAAGAAACCAAAGCGCTGATGGGTACAAGATCCTGTGCCGGAAGGTGGTGGGCGATAACGGTCAAATATGTGGCCCCCCCTTTAAAGATCGGTAGGATGGAGCAATCCCTTGCCTGGCACATGTCATAAAACCCTTGGTCGTTTCCCCCCGGGGTCAACCTCTCCATTGGGGTTGACCCGTGGCCCCCATCCCCCCGGGGGGGAAATTCCCCCCCCCTCCTTTTTTCCCAAAGGGGCCCCCCCTTCCCAGTGATTGTAGCACGCAATGCCATTACGCATACGAAGTGACCAGGGCCTGAAAAGCAGCGGTGCGGACCGGGGGGTGTTGAGCCCCCGAGTGTGGGACGGTGAAAGTTCTGCACCTCCTTGCCAGTTTTGAAGAAGCCACCCAAAATGGTCAGTGGGGGACAATGCCCTTGTCAGCGACCATTGTGGTGATCTTAGTTCTGGAACGATATTGGACATTTGGGAACAAATTTTCACCACAGGGAGGAGGAGACAGACACGATGCGGACACTGAGCCTTTCTCTCCTTTAATCCACAAGGCCCGAAGTTTACAATTTTATCGGGTCTTCATTGGGCATAGTTCAGGGTCAGGGCTATGAAATGCGGCGCTTCAGGGTGCATCATCTGAGGCAAGTAGGCTTGTTTTGAAGCTGTCCGGGGGAGGAGGTGAGGTTTTTCCGGGAAAAACCCGACTTCGACGCCCCCTGCCTTGGAAAAAAGTTGGGCGAATTAGAGGCGGAGGGGGAAAGATGGGGAAAGATCAGTTTGCTAGTCCCCCCTGCCCGAGGCTTTGGAAATAAAGGCTCCATCTCTCAATGAGTGCTTGGACTCCATTTCCCCCCAATGATCCCTGCATTAAGGCCCATCAAAATAACAAAGTTACTGGGTGGCCACCCTCCTCGAACCCCGGTACCAAAACAAACTCGGCCCCTTCCTTCCACCCACCCCAAATAGAGAGTAAAATCGGAATTGGAGCCCCTTGGGCTGATTGTAACGGGGAGACATCTGTTGCGTTGCTTCCTTTTTAAAAATGTCAGGGTGGAAACAACTCATTGAGTGACGCAATGAGTGCTAAGTACCCTTTGCGGCAAAAGCCAGCAGCAATGTGGAGAAGCCTTGGTGACTTTGGAATCTTTATTTTACCACCTCACCAACGCATGTAATGCGGGGGCACACATACAAAAAGAGACGGTTAAGATCATGGTAGACTATCTGGGTCTCAACACAGATTTTTTTGGTTGTTTTCCGGACCCAAATGATTTGGGGTATCCAAAATGGAAAATGCCCGAGCTCGCGGGCCCTTTCCTAGGGTGTTGTCTTCCCCACAGCCAGCATCATATTAAGTGGCCCTTCAGCACAGTGTATGAGTCATTACAGCCCAACGACCCGGTTTTTTCCACAGATAAATTTTGATGTTTGACTTTCATAAAGATGAATCAGGCATGGTCTCTGTGATGTTGTGGCCCCTTTTCCAAGGTCACCGATTAGTTGCGGTTTATTTACTTTCCCCTTTTTCCCAAAAAGAAATGGTCCTTTAAAAAAATTTTTTTTTTTTAAAAAGATCATTTTCTTACTGAAATTTTTATTCTCATTCCCAAAAAGTGATTTTGCTGATTTTCCCAAAGTGGGGAAACTGTAAAAGAACCAAGGTTTCATGAAAAAAACCGTTTATTTACTCACTTTATCTTTTGAATTTATGCATTGTAAAAGTTTTGGGGCTTTTTTCTTGAATACAGCTTTAAAACAGGTCCTTTTGGGAAAAGAAATGTGGCTTCTAAGTGGGATTTCTCCCTACAATTTTTAACAGTTTTCTGTGAAGTCATTTTTTTATTTTTTTGGGGCATGCTGCTTTGAAATGTGCTATACTTTCGTCCTATTAAAAAAAAAAAAAAAAATGGGTTTCTAAATCATTTGTTCTTCACAATTGCAAGAGTGGCTCAAGGGTCATGTTTTAATTTTGGGGGGGGCCCTTTTGCTGTGAAAAAGCAGCCTTTTCTAAGGTCTACCATGGTGCTGTCTGAAAAAAGGATAGGTAGGGGCACGGGGTTTAAGGACAATATTGCAAAAAGACTTTTTTTTGCAAGGGTCTTTACATAGCTAGAATCCCCCGTGGAGCAAACCCCATTTTAAAACAATTAAAAAAAGAGAAACAAAGACATGGTGGGGGGTTTCATCCCCATTTTAAAAAAATGTTTTTCTAGAATTTAAAAAATACTAAAAAACTTGCATTTTACAAAATAGCTGCTACAAAATTTCCTCTGATTGTACAACGGAGGTAAAAGGAAGACTTGAAAAAGATGTAGGTTACCCAAGGACAGGGTTAGTCTATGTCAGTTCTCAACTAAAATGGGTTGTTGAAGGACTCCTTTTTTCCCGGCACTTTTTAATCTGTGAGTCAGACTGGTTTTAATGGTAATACTGCGGTTCAGGAAAGGTATAGTCAAGGTCCATTTCAACTAAAATGGTGGTTTAAAAGACTCCTTTTTCCTTAATTCTTTTTTAACCCTGGGGGTCAGACAGGTTTAAGGGTCTGCTGCGTTCCAGGACAAGCGATATTCAATGTCCAGTTCAAGTAAAATGATGGTTCAAATATACTGCCTTCTGGCAATTTTTAATTTGTGGGTCATGCAGGTTTAAGGGTCTGCTGTGGTACAAAGGACAGGGATATGAATGGTCCGTGACTTTTTTTCTGTGACTTTTATATAACCTAATTGTGTTGCCTAAGATTTTAGCATGTATTCCAGTTTGCTGTTGTGGATGTTAATTCCAGCTTCTCCAGCCCTGTTTGGGTGTAAGAATGAAGGTGTTGTTCCTCCCCCATAGACTTTAATGGTCATCGGCGATAATCTACTATCGGCTATCGGAAATCGTTTTGATAATTGACAATATCAACTATCGACCCGATGACAATAGTCAACGTAATCGCTCATCACTATCCAGCAGTGTTTCACTTTCCCAGATTATCGCCATTTGCCAATGGGCATATTAGGCAGCTCCTCCCTCCATACTTTGCCTGAGCTTAGGTTCTAGGGTCCACATGTCCTGCAAAGGTGTTTTGTATTTGATCTTTTGCTACCAACCGAAGCTTTTTATATTATTTTGTCTGGTCTTTCCACTCTTCACCTTTGCTATGTTTTTTGAACCTGTGCTGCCCGCCCTGACCTCGCATTGTCTGACTACGGCTCTAGTTTTCCCTCTGTGACTCACACCAGTGTGTCTGACTCCTTGGGCAGCAGCTACTGGTTTGGGGGCTGCTCTCCAGTGGCACCTGGAGACTATCATAATGCCCAAGCTTATTCTCACCATCAGAGGCTCTAGAGAAGACCAGGTAGACACTAAGTCACATCTCACCAAGGTAAGCCGGGCCAGTGGCGCAGTCGGTCCACATCTTCCTTTGTTACACTTAGGTTAACTCATACCACATAGGGCCTCGGTTGTATTGGTCATTGTCATTTAACAATCCCTCAAAGTTTCTTAAGCACCTTCTTCCAGTATTTTATCAGATGTTTGTGGTCTTTAGTGGCCTCCAAACCCTTTGCACTTTGGACAATTACTATAGCAGAAAGCCATGTCCCTGCTTCATTTTTTGGGGTGCACTTAATCTTTGTAGCTTATTTAACCTACTTACCCAATATGCTTGTTGGTATGTAGCCTTTTTTTTCCACTACCTTAACCAGTTATACAATTGGTGCTGTGAACACAATTCAATACACATTGGAAACTACCCACAAGTGTCAATCCTAGACACAGAGTAAGTTATATGTTCTCTTTAGGTTCTTGTGTAAGGTAGCCTTTAAACCCCTTTGTGTTTTTTCTAAGGCAAAGGAAGTACCCGAATACTGCAATCAGAAATATCACCATGAATAACAGTTAATCAGGACTGCTATCCAACCCACCCTCTGAGACTTGGTCTACAGTGGGGTTGTTTTGGCACTCTAATCAAGTAGATGGTCTGGGGAGATGTCATTTTTCTTCCTCTCTTTGTTTCTACAACTTTAACAGATGAGGGTATAGAACTGCATGGAACCAGATTGTCCTATGTTCTTTTCCCCTAAGCATGTGACAATTATATGATAACTTGTCAAGGTTTTTGCTCACCAACATCCATAGCACAGTATCTTTGGGTCAAGGTAGCTTTTATTCTTGTACAAATCATAAACTATTAAACATCCTGCAATATAATTTGATAGACTTGGAATTCATCTTAACCTACATATTCCACATGGAACATTAATTATATGGATATTATTTGCGGAAGTTACACAAGCTGTAGCCCTCTCTCTCGCCTGCACAAGAACATTTTAATTTTGTGCTATCTACTCATTTGAATTTGCTTGCAGTCTAATAGTTTCATTTAGGCCCGGTTCATATCTGTATCAGAGGTTCTGTTCGGAACCTCCATCGCATGTTCTGTCGGGAATGATGGAGAGAGTAGCACAGCAAACTGCACTAGTTTTTATCTAAAATGTGGACACTACAGTTAAATCCCGACTGACCCGGTGTAATTAATAGGATTTGTTGCACGTCTTCTGTGTCCATTGTGAAACGGATTCCCAGACTTTTTACCTCTTTGCCAGAGGTTCCAAACAGAACCTCCTGTAGATGTGAACCAAACCTTTTCTGTGCGTGCAAGTCTACTTTTCATAAAGCAATTACTTTAATGAGGAATATGTCATTGTAGAAGGAAGTATTCCAGGACACTATACCCTTATCAAGTCTACATCTGATACAGGAACATTCAAATATGTTTCTATAACTGTTTCTGTAACTTATCTTTCAAATCCTTTAATTCTTGTATTTACTTACTCTCTAGTATCCAAATATATTTTGTTGCAAATAACAATCAAAAAATGGGTATAAAACAACATGTAAATACACCAAACAAAACAATACTACCCAAAACTATGTAATGAAAACAAGATGAATTTTATTGCAATATATACACATAGAAACAAAGTAAAAAACACAATAAAAAAGTGGTACTGGAGTACTGAAGGCACTACCACAAGGTAAGTATTCCAATATGAAACAGAGTAAACATAGCACCATACACTCAATAAGACTAAATCAGATGCAAGTAATACAACCCCAACGTAAATTCATATAGAAAATATATATATATTGAAATACTGACACAATCATCAACTAAATTGAGAAAAGGGGATACAGACCAAATGGTTCCAGGAGACAACCCAATGCGCGTTTCACAAGGAAGCTTTGTCAGGGGTAAAGAGGAAAGGGAAGGGAGCTGTAAGATAAAGCAAGTGAGGAACCAAGAGAAGAGGACCAGGCAACAAAAAGTCAATCATATGATACTAAGGGCAAATTGCCCGTAAACAAAATGGCCACAAGTGAAGAAATGAAGGATCAATAGAAAAAGGACCAACAAACCTAGAGCCAATCACAGAATACTAAAGGCAAATGCCAGAAAACCAAATGGCGATAGATGAAGAAGCAACAGCTTAAGAGAAGGAACAACCAAAAATGAAATATATAGATGAATAGAAGTGATGAAAGGCTATAATGCCAACATATGTAGTAAAAAGAGCTGAGCCAGCCCTAAAAAGTTCGAGTCGAACTGAGAACTTAGAGAAGTTCGGTTCTAAGTTCGAGTCAAACTCGAACTTCGAACCCCATTAAAGTCAATGGGAGATGATGTTCAGTTTAATTTTTATACCTGTACAGGTGAGGAGAAGTTGAAATTACTTTCCATAAGAATAAACTGGATACGTGGAACAACTTTGGTTCCGGTTCATCTGGATTAGATGGCAGTACCATTGGTGGCAGGGAAAACATGGCAATGGGGAACAGCCAGGTTCCAGTTCAACTAGATTAGATGACTTTAGCATTGGTGGCAGTGAGAACATGGCAATGGGGAACAGCCAGGTTGAGGATAACATTACTTAGTAACTTAGTACATTTGGTAGTACAGGTGGAGGCATTTTAAAAAAAGATTTGGAGGGCTATAAAGAGGAGAAGCAGGTATATGCAGTGCACATAAAAGTCATACAGTTGTATATTTAAAAATAAATTAAGCCATAAGACTTTTAGATCTAGCTGTTGGCAGAAATAAATTTTGATGTAAAAGAGCCGTTAAGAAGGGTTGGGGTGTAGTTTAAATGTCAACAGTGGGTACGGAAATATTCAGACCCTTTTAAGCTTGTCTCTCTTTCACTGCAAGCATTTGGTGAGATCCAAAAAGTTCATTTTTTTGGCTCGTTAAAGTACACTCTGCACCCCATCTTAAAAGAAAAAAAAACAGAAATGTAGATATTTTTGCAAATGTATTAACCCCTTACCACCAGAGCCAGTTCTGGCCTGCCCAACAGTGCTCCGTATTTATTAATACTAATTATAATAATAATAATAAAAAAAAAATAAAAATCTTTTTTTAAATAGCCCAAATATTCCGCAAACTTTAATTTTTTAGGGGTAAATACAGACAAGGAGAAAAAACATTAACAGTAAAAGCTACTTACAATCAGACAGGATTATCCCCCCTGCTCCCAAGACTTACAATCTTTTGGGGGTTTGTGAGTGAGACAAGGGGTTGAGAAGGTCAGTTTAAAAGGCCACCATGTTAAATAAATATGGGGGTTACAAAAAAGTGGATGAACTCCCACCCACAACTATAACATAAAGGCTGTAAAACCCCAAGCCAGGAAGTGATGAATGAGTTGACAGAAATTAGGGGGTTAATGATTAGGGATCTTGTAAGCTGCCTAAAAAAAATGATTTTTCATACGCTCTTGAAGCTTAAAAGGTTGTGGTGGCCTGACCCAAATGGGGTTTAACAGTTCCAGAAAAACCGGGAGCGTGCAAAATTTTGGGAGAGGGCATGGGGGTTTCGGATGGAGAGGTGTGAAATTTAGATCATCACAGAGCACGAGAATGGGTAGGGGGTAGACAGAGAGGGGGAGGATAGTAGGGGAGCAAACTTGGAGAGCTTTAGGGGTGGAATGAGGGGTTTTATGTTGTACCCTGTACTGAATGGGCAACATGCATGGCGACACAGGGTAGGGGCATCGTATAGCGGCCAGAGAGAAAGACGACCCTGGCTGCTGCATAAGGATAATTGGAGAGGGGAAAGTTTACAGGGGGAAGAGGACCAATAAGCGGGGGAGTTACGTATCAAGACGAAAAAGAATAAGGCAACGTAAGTCTGGGTGGTTTCCCACAGGGGGGAAAAAAGGACAATTCTGGAGAGTTCTTGAGGTCGGGTGACAGGAGCGCAAGGGATTGGTGTAGGAGGGAAGGGACGATCAAAATTAAAAAACCAAAAAGACAGGGCCTGTTGCCTGGGGTTAGGGTGGTGTCACACACGAAAAAAAATAGAAGATGGGGGTTGGTTGTAAAAGGTGGGAGACTAAAAGTTCATTTTATTGAGGTTTATTTTTGGATGGAGAGGGGCATGATGTAGAGACAGCGGACAGTCATGTTTTTTTTGTAGCGGCGGGAGTAAGTTACGGGAAGAGGTGTAATTTTACGAAAGAGGTTAAGTTGAGTGTCATCAGGTAGGATGGACTGGAAGCCAAATCTGTTATGGTTTGTCCAACGGGTGCGGTTGATTGAGAAGGGAGGGAACTAAAAATGAATCCCTGGGAACCCCCAAGTGAGGGGAAGAGGGAGGGGTAGAACCTAAAAATAGACATGAAGGGCGGTCAGAGAGGTATGGAGAGAAACAAAAAGAGCGGAGCCCGGATCCGAGGGCACTGAGGCATTGATGGGAGATGGGGGAAACAAAGGTAAAATGCTGCCCGAGAGATCCAAAGAAGATCAATGATAGTTACCCGAATTTTGCTGTCAGGAAACATTTAAACTTTTGCTACGCAGTTTCTGGAGTGTAAAGGTTGAAAACCTATTGCAGGGGTCAAGGAGGGGGGTTTGCAGAGGATAAGGGGTTAGGCGGGAGTAACCAAGTGTTCCGGGAGTTTAGAATAAAGGGAAAGGGTTAGGGATGGTGGTAGTTGGGGGACGGACGGGCCCAGGGGGGGGTTTTTTAAAGTAAAGGGGTTATAAAAGCGTGTTTAAAGGAGAGGAAAGACCCTAGTGGGAAAGGAGAGGTTAAATTGTTTTAGATGGAGGGACAGCGGAGAAATAGACGGGACAAGGTGGGAGGGAAGGGGGGTAAAATAGAGAGGTGGTGGGGCGGACAGACGGAAAAGTCGGGGACACTTCTTCTTCTGTCGGGGGGAAAAGAGCGGAGCGGCTAAGGGTGTGAATGAGGGACAGGATGGGTTTTATTCGAATTAGAAACAATGTTTTTGCCGCTGTCAATTTTGCTTTGAATTTTGGGGTGGCCAGGTCTTAGACAGAGGTCATTTACCGGGCCCCTGAGTTTGGCTGAGGAGGGAGGGGAAGGGTGTAAAAACAGCGTTTGGGGGTTGTTGTGTAATGAAAGATGGGGAGGTGAAAATTTTTGTTTGGACATTTAAGGGCGTGTTGAAAGTTTTGGATAAATTTTTTAGTGGAGAAGTCTGCAGGACGTTGTCTTTTACAGAGGGAAAAAACCCCTGGAAAATCGCTGCAGTGGCAGTCTGGGTGTGGGGCCGGGCTGCGGGCGTCTTCTCGGTGGTGGGGTTTTTACGGTTCCCAAATATGTCCAGGTGGTGAAAATTTATGAAATGTTGAAAAATCGACATGTGTCACTTTTGTGAAAAAAATTTTTGACACTTTTCCCTGTTCTAGATTCAGAGAATGTTTTCTTGTGAACATTTTGCTTTAAGTTAGTAAAAAATTTTTTGGTCCTACAATCCTAAAACAATTTTCAAGTTCAAAAATGTCTGCTGAAGACAGTTTTTTCCATTTAAAATTAGTTTTAACTAAACTCCATTTGTCTATTGTGTTTGGCATAATTTATTTTTTTATTTTTTTTAACAGTAGGGGGTTTTTGACATTTAGTAGTTTTTTTCCCCATTATTAGAAAAATTTGCAAAATGTTTTTTAGGCCAAAATCCATGGCTTTTGGGGAAACCTGTTTGTTAATCCCCGCCATAAAAACCCCATTAAAGAAACCGGGAACCCTTAAAGAAAGTGTTTCTCAACCCCCCAGTCCCAGAAACCCCCAAAGGTCCTTTTCAGGACTTAATAAATAAAAGAAATAATTATATCCCCTTCAAAATGAAAATTTAATAATTATATCCCCTGTGCAACACTGAGGAAAGCCTGAAAACTTGACCTGTTGGTGGGTCTTGAGGACTGGAGTTGAGAAACACTGCCTTAAAGTATATAAAAAAACATTTAGGAAGTTTGTTACCCCTTTAAGTATTTCACAGAAATTAAAGCAAAGTGGAGGGGAAATTTCAAAATTTCACTTTTTTTTGCAGATTTTCAAATTTATCGATTTTTCACTGGAACACAGTAGATGTGACCAGGAAAATACAACTCAAGATCAATTCCCCAGATTCTGACGTTTTCAGAGATATCCTATACGTGGCCGTAGTGCGCTATTTGGCTCAACCACAAGCCTCAGAATAGGAGGAGAACCTACTGGACTCTGAGGTCACATTTTCATTACAATTTTATGGCAACATTTCAGGTTTGCGGACACCATAAGGTTCTAAAACTTAATAAACTCCCCTAAAAAGACCACGTATTGGAAACTACACCCATTACGGAATATATTAAGTGGTGTAGTGAGTATATCGACCTCACAGATGTTTCACAATTTTATTTTATTTTTTGTGTTAGGCTCTGAAATAAAAAAAAATATATATTTTTTTTCCAACAATCTTCAATTTTAGCTGAAAATGTTTAATTTTTACAAGGAATCCTGGAAAAAAAGCACTCCAAATTGTGTTATACAATTTCTTCCAAGTTTGGCAATACCCTACAGGCATACAAGGGAGAGAGCACTATTTGGCTTTTGGAACGCAGATTTTGGTGGGGCCATGTCACATTTGCAAAGCCTCCAAAGTAACAGAACAGGTGAAACCTTCCAGAAGTTGGTGTATTATGCTTTTTGGGTCAACAGGTGTTCGGTAGTTTTTTTTAGCATTGGGCCATGAAAATGGGTGGAAAAAAACACAGATCTGCCATTGTTTTTGGGCTTCATTTTTACAGTGTTCACCGTATGGGTTAAATGACAGGAAAACTTTACTAAGTGGTTCGGTACAATTGCAATGGTATACATTTTATAAAGTTTTTTTCTGTTGTACTACTTTTACACAATAGAAATAAGTTTTTAAAAAATTAGCGTTTTTATGTTGTCCTATTCTTACAGCCATAACTTTTTTACTTTTCTGTATACGGAGTTAATAATGGGCCTGTTTTTTGTGGGGCGAGTTGATGTTTTTATTGGTAACATGGGCTGCATATGTGAGGCATTTTGAACAAAACACAGCAATACTGGTAGTGTTTTTTATTTTTATTTTTACAGTGGTCACTGTGCAGTATAAATGACCTGCTCACTTTTCTTAGCAGGTCGACAACAATTACAGAGATACCCAATTTGTATATTTTATATGTTTTACTGCTTTTACACAATAAAAACACTTTCATTCAAAAAGGAAAACACGACCATGAGAGGTCGCGATAGGTAAGGATTAATCATCCGCGGTCGGAGCTCACTCCGCCCGCAGGTGGTGCGGCATGATTCCAGCATTAATTTACCGCTGGTCCCATGCCGCGATCTTGCAAGCTCCATTTGTGAGCTCGCAAAATCGCCGTGACGTACCCATACATAAAATTGCAGGAATCCCTTCCCAACCATGATATATGGATATGTCAAATGGCGGTAAAGGGTTAAACAAGAAGAACTGAAACATCACATGGTCATAATTATTCAGATCCTTTTCTGTGACACTCATACTTAACTCAAATGCTGTCCATTTCCTTCTGATCCTCCTTGAGATGGTTCTACTCCTTCATTGAAGTCCAGCTGTGTTTAATTAAACTGACTGGACTTGATTAGGAAAGGCACACACCTGTCTATATAAGACCTCATGGCTCAAAGAACTGCCCAATGAGCTCAGAGACAGAATTGCGAGATTCCCAATTTTTTGGAGATTATGTGACAAGAATTGTGGCAAGGCACAGATCTGGCCAAGGTTACAAAAAGAATTTCTGCCAAAAAAAACACACGCAGGACTCCTAGACAATGAGAAATAAGATTCTCTGGTCTGATGAGAGGATTATTAACATTTTCGGGGTTAATTGTTACCTGTATGTGGGAATTAAAGCAGGCACTTCTCATCACCTGCCAAATACAATCCCAACAGTGAAACATGATGGTTGCAGCATCATGCTATGGGGTGTTTTGAGCATTTCTGTAGAGACGTGAAAATTGTTGTCCACCAACGTTCACCATCCAACCTGAGGGAACTGGAGAGGATATGCAAGTAGTAATGGAAGATGATCCCCAAATCGAGGTGTGAAAAACTTGTTGCATCATTCCCAAGTAGACTCATGGCTGTACTAGCTCAAAAGGTGCTTCTACTCAATTCTGAGCAAAGTGTCTGAATACTTAAGACCATGTGATATTTCAGTTTTCTTGTTTAATAAATTAGCAAAACTATCGACATTTCTGGGGTTTTTCTTGCAAGACATGGTGCAAAGTGTACACTAATCAGCAAAAAAATTAACTTTTTGGATCTTACCAAATCCCTTCAATGAATGAAAGAGTGAAAAATGTAAAGGGGTCTGAATACTTTCCATACCCACTGTATTTCACATTGTCAACTAAACGTGCTACAGTTTAATAGATGGTGACATTGGCAACCGGGGCAAAAAATCATCAGTGATCCCCACTTGATCATTTTGGTAAATGTCAAACGATCCACATTCTCAGGGGAATGACGGATACGTTTGTCGGTTATTATCCCGCCAGGTGTGCTGAATGTGCATTCCAAGATAACATTGGCTGCCAGGCAGGATAAAACTTTTATGGCGTGTCGAGCAAGCTCAGACCATTCATCCTGTTTGGACACCCAGAAGTTGAATGGGTCCAGATTAAGTTCAAAACATCGATGTTGAGTGACAGGTATTCATGGACCATGGTCTCAAGGTGGTCTCTGTGTGTCTGAATGCTGCCCTGTCTTGCAGGCATTAGTGAGTGGTAAACATGGATTGCAAAATGTCACCCAGTAGGCTTATGCCACACTGCCTGTTGCTGCTGCGGCTACTTGCCTTTCTACTGCTGTCGCGTTGCTGACATTGTTCCACCGTGACATTGGAATGTGAAGAAGACGCAACAGATGTCTCAAGTTGGTCAATGAAAGGAAATTGCTCACTTTTGTCTTGTAACATGGATCAAGGAGGGTGGCCAACTAGTAATTGCTGTTTATTTTTATTGCCTTGATGCGTGGATCATGTTGCAGGTAATGTAGCATCCAAGCACTCATGTGTGACATGTTGCCGGGATCTCCCGAGCCTCGGGGTCAAAGGACACTAACCAGATCTTCCTCCTCTTCCTTCTTGTCCTCCTCCTCCTGTAATCTGTGCTAATCTCTTACCACTGAAGGGTAATCAATACTGGTGGTGTCCGGGGGCGTGGCCTAGCCGTTGAGGAGGCAAGACGTGTGTTACAGGAGCTCCTGCTTCTATCGGCCATCAAGACCGTAAAATCCTATTATATCCTGCTTAATTTCATACTGCACAAGGTCGGAGGGAAGCAGCTACATACCGAGAGGCAGTGGTCCCTGATCCGAGCAGTGGCGGAGGAACGTGACCGTGGAAGCCGCGAGGACTTGGTCGGCTAGCGCAGCAAGGGCCCGCCATCTTGGAGAGTGGGCGCCGTGATTTCCCGCCAAACAGCCTGCGGTGTTGAACGGGCGAGAGGACCAGGAGGGAACTGCCGGAGTTCGCGGCACAGCCGGAGGTCAGCTGAGATTCCGGAGCGGGAACGCCTCATCCCACTGCCCGCGCCATACTCGTACAGGGCCCCGGCCAAAACCCTTT
>JAODAL010078157.1:0-13017 GCA_025379985.1 Phyllomedusa bahiana
GGTGAAAATTACTTCTTGCACCAGAAAATTTGCAACTTTCAAAATCGCAAATTTTTTTCCAAATTTTTCATGAAATTTTTGATATTTTTCACAAAACAAACAAGGATTGTATGGATACAAATTTCTTACTAACTTAAAGCACAATGTGCCCACGAAAAAAAATCTCTAATCACATGGATAGGTAAAAGTGTCAAAAAGTTATTCTCACATAAATGGACACATGTCAGATTTCAAAAATAGGGCTGGGTCAGGAAGGCCAAAACAGGCTGGGTCCTTAAGGGGTTAAGGAAGACCGAGAAACTTCTACTATATTCGAAGCATCGTTATTATGAGAAAGGTAATAGACCCCACTCCTTGCTGGCTAAACAGCTAAGGGAGGATGCGGTGCGTCGTTATCCACATGTCCTGCAAAAAAAATCAGGACAGATCACATATGATCCAGATGAGATTGCTAAAATGTTTCACTCGTACTACTCTAAACTATACTCTCTTCCTCAAACCCTTCCCTCGACGCCGCGAGCGAGGGATCAGGCCCTAGAGCGTTTTTTCTCTAAATGCCATCATCCAACCCTTCCAAGCGGGGCCAGAGACACCCTAAATGCACCCATAGGGCAGGAAGAATTAGAAGCAGTCTTGAAGGGACTAAAAAATGGAAAGGCCCCAGGCCCGGATGGGCTAACAAATCTATACTATCAAACATTTTCCCCTGAGCTTATAACACACCAACTCCAGGTCTACAATTTGATCCTAGAGGGTAACCCAATTGCTAATAGTTTTCTACATTCCTATTTGACATTGATACCAAAACCTGACAAGGACCCAATGGATGTATCTAATTATAGGCCAATAGCTCTGTTAAATTCAGATTTAAAGATTTTTACAAAGATATTGGCAGACCGTTTGGCAATCTGGTTGCCACAATTAATCCATAAAGATCAAGTTGGATTTGTCTTAGGCCGGCAAGGAGGAGACAACACGCGTAGGGCGATCAACCTTATTGACACCCTAAACAAAACGCACTCTTCGGGGCTGGCTTTAAGCCTAGACGCCGAGAAGGCGTTCTACTGGCTAATTTGTACGTAATTGTTGACCACTGTTCGCCGTTTTGGTTTGTTGGGACCCTTTATAATTGCTTTGGGCGTGTTTTACTCCTCCCCAACCGCAACTATAAAGTTGCAACATGTATCCTCTCCCCTGATCAAACTGACTAAAGGAACGAGAACAGGATGCCCACTGTCTCCTCTCTTGTTCGTGCTATGTTGTGAGCCATTGTGCCTCAGCCATTCGCCTCAACCAGGACATAAGAGGAGTTACTGTAGGGAAGGTAGAGTATAAACTGTCACTGTACGACGATGATATTTTATTAACACTTACGGCTCCTCACACCACCCTACCAAACCTTCATAATCTTTTGCAAGTCTTTCATAATGTCTCGGGATATAAAATTAACACAAACAAGAAAAGAGCTCTCCCAAATTTAAATTTTTGAGGCAGGAGGACTTGAACGCCCTTATAGCCAATTATAATTATAATTGGAAGCACACCTCCCTGAAGTATTTAGGGGTTAATCTCACTAAGACTTTCTCATCCTTGTACGGACAAAATTTTCCCAAGACATATTTGGAGATTCAATCTCTACTTAGAAAATGCAGGTCCTTGCCACTATCATGGCTCGGCAGACTGGCAGCAATCAAGATGACCATCCTTCCCAAGTAAGTCTACTTATTTGAAGCCCTCCCAGTCCCAATCCCCCTGAGAGACTTGAAGTCACTCCAGGCAGCTATAATTAAATTTATCTGGGCTTACGGTAGACATAGGATTGGTAAATCCACACTCTTCACTAAAAAAGACTGGGGAGGTCTGGGAGCTCCAGATCTGGTAAAATATTACTGGGCAGCGCAATTGAGACGTACCCCTGCGTGGGCATCACTCTTTGCTTATTCCAGATGGGCGGAGATTGAAAAAATGTGGATAGCTCCGGTCCACCCAAATTCACTTTTATGGGCCACAGCAGGTAAAACACCGGGCTTATCATTATTAGGACCAATGAGGGTCCTACGAGATATATGGATAAAAAACGGCAAGAAATTCAATCTCTGCTCACCCTACCCAGCCTTGACTTCGTTCCTGTTCAACCCCTCTTTTCAGAGTGGTTTGGACAATCCAGCTATGAGGGAGTGGTTCGAAAAGAAAATTTTTCATGCTGCAGATGTGGTGGATCATTCTACTAGGCGTTTATTGACATTTGAAAAACTCCAACAAATATACTCCTTATCTAACACGAGTAGATACGCTTATTTGCAGATCACTCATTTCTTAACTAAAGTGTTGGGCTCCTCAAAGGTATCCCAGCCTACGAGATTTGAGTTGCTCTGTAAAGTAAACAACACGACAAGGGGTTTGATTTCAGAAATTTACTCGATACTATGTCACCCATTCCCGGATATCCAGGCACAACATGCATACATGAGTAAATGGGAAGGTTTTGTTCAAAGAGACATATCGACAGAGGAATGGCATATAATATGGAAAAGAGCAGCCCAGACGTCAAGATGTACAATGTATAAGGAAAACCAATATAAAATACTAATGTTGTGGTATCACACCCCGGTCTTCCTTCATAAGATTAACCCATCAGTATCGGATAGATGCTGGAGGTGCAATAAAGCTCCGGGTCACCTGTTTCATATTTTCTGCGAATGCCCCAAAATTCGAAAACTCTGGGGTTGTGTTCGATCTCTCTTAAAAAGAAATGTTGGGCATGCAGGTTCCGCTTGATCCCTTATTCTTTCTTCTAAATTTGTCTTTGACTCCAATCAGGGGCCGAGTTCTCAGAATGGCTCTGCATATTCTTACAGCAGCGAGATGTTTGAAACTCGCTGTTTTGGAAAGAAAAGGGGCTCTCCCTCGAAATTGGACCTAGTCCAAGAATAAAAGAAGTCAGAAGGATGGAATACCTGTTGGCATCAATGAATAACGAGTTGGAGCCATTCTTTGACACTTGGTCCCAATGGGATGTATATGTGATTACAGCAGGATTGTAAGAGACGTGACTTGTCTAGCACTTTCAGTACGGTTTACCACGATGTACAGCTTAGGCCCTCTCAACTCTCTCCCAACCCTATCCCTCTACCCTCAGTGTGTCTTTTGGGAAATGTCTTTTATGTTGATTTTTTCATGTGCCTATTACTCAATTAGGCTATGCGATTCTGTTGGATAAGGGTTTCCCGAATGTATAACATACTACTGTTTCTAGATACTATTTCATGTTTATATCTGTACTAATAGGAAATTTCCTTAGGCTATTCCACACTGGCACATGATTACGATCGTATCTCCGGCGCTTTTCATTTTTTAAAAGCGCCGGGGAGATACATCGTCATTGTGGTGCCACAGACGGCAATAGAAAAAGAACAGTTGCTGTCTACCAGCTTTGTCTTTTCTCTGCCCGTCTTTCCCGGCAGCGGGGTATTTTACAACAGTTGTATAAAACCCGGGGCTTCCGTCTTCTCGACGTCTTCCCATACAACCCATTGTATGGGGGGGGGTCGGAAAAAGAGAAGCGCCCGGCTTTTGCACAAAGCGTGACAAAAGCCGCGGTCCTGCATCAAAGAGAACGGGGCCCTTTAAGGGCCTTTTTTTTTTCTGATGCAGTGAGACATAGCCTTATGGTTTGTCAAAAATTTTTGTTTTCCTACAAAAAAAAATGATAATAAAAATTCAAAAGAAAAAAAAAAAAAATCAATTAAAGCCTTCTGCCCACTTCTGTGTTCAAAAAAGAGATCCCGGGGCCCATTCTCGAGATAGAGGGTAGACCCACAATATCCACATTCATATATATCCATTATACCCCATAAATGGTCAGTAAAATACCCTTTTAAAGTGGGGCCCATATGAAAAATTAAAACAAGGCCTGTTGGGGCATTTAAATAAATCCCCACATTTGCTTCCAATGGTGAGTTTTTTTACCGATTTACTAACATTATAGGATCCACTGAGAGGGATTTTGACAGGTTTTCCCTACCAGGTTTCAGGCTAGCCCAAAAGGGGGAACAGAGGAAGCCTGGGGGGCCCCTGACACCAAAGCCGGACGTTTTTTCGGGGACAAGGGTTTAAAGTAAAGAGCAGAAACAAGGGTTGGCAGCCATGTTAGTACATAGGGTAGCCCAGGCCCCTATCCAACATGCTCCCTAATAAAAAAAATGAGGGTGCAGCCCCCTGGGAAGGGTCCCCTTGCTTCTGCAGCTGTAGGGGGCTCTCTGTATTTATTCTCCCCCAAATTAGAAGAGTGAAATTCGGCCATAGTTTTTAAGGGGCGGGAATTTTTTGTGGAAAGCCTTCGAGAGTACTAGCCCCCTTTGTTATACGAGCCTCAAATTTTTAGACTCTATAAGGTATTGCCCTGATTTCTTCACTTTCACGGTTTCCCCTATGGAAACCGGTTCAACTTTAAACGTCCCCCATTAGCAGCCCCAGAAAAATGAAATTTTCCGTCTTAAGCCCACAAAAAGATCTTGAGAAACTGTCCCTACGGACATGTAGATGATGGACGCTTAGGTATTACCCTGTAATCTGCAAAAGGGGATCCTCCCCATACAGTGTTCATCAGTCACGGGTGCCTAATGCACAGACCATTCATGACATTACCTTTCCCATACACCAATGGGGAAGCAAGGCAATGCCGGGAAGGGATCTGCCGACCATCCCCAGCTGCCCCAACTCCGCAGGATTTTCTTTGACCTGAAGGGGTCGTTCCAGCTGGAGTTGCCCTGCAAGCACAAACTGGGGGTCGCTTGTCTCGCCAGGGATTGGAGGGGGGGGGCTGCTGCTGCTGTTTGTTCTTGGAACCAGGGACCTACAATAAAGGGAGAAGGCGGGAGAGGGGGAGGCCCCCCATGCCTTTTCCCTTCCCCCATCCTTATTGCAATCTCTCTCCTAAAGCAATGCCTCCCAACTCCTCCATTCCCCTGGCTGCGGACACTGCTGAAGTTAGCACCCCGGCACGGAAGGGGTGACCCCCAGCGCCCCTCCAGCGTACAGCGGGATCATTGGGGGTTTCTGATGGGTCCCCCGACGCAAATCGGATTCAGGTCTACTGGAGAGCAACAAGATCGGGGCCTCCTTTTAGGTGAGTGGGGAAAGGGGTTAAATGCTGGACACCTATAGCCTGCAGCCAGCCATGTGGACCCAGCGATGCGTCGTGCAAAAAACATGGCGACCCCCTTGTGGGTCATAGGGACAGCCGTGCAGGGGATTGTGTGCAGGGGGAATTGAGGGGGTGGCATTACAGTGCACTGCCTTGGCACACACGGGTGCACGCACATGGCTGCATGATATAAGCATCAATGGCTGCAGTTTCCTGCTTCCTGGGGCTGCTGGTAACTCCATTGCTGAGGGCCCCGGGGGATTGTCATAAAAGACCATTTTGTACAGACAAAATGCTGACTCCCAAAGCGTCCTGTTTGTTTCCCATGCGAACAAGCAGCGCCCAGGGGGTGGGACGGAGGATCCACCAGCCCCCCCAAGTGGCCGTGTGAAGTAGTGCAAGTCGTAATAGAGTAGTCCCTTATCCCACTCTGGCCGATGGGGGCATCGTCTTGCACCAACTCATGCTTTTTGGGGTTTGGTTATTTTCTCAAAGGGAAAATTTTTCAGGACAATCCTAAGAACACTGTCCAGCGATCATCACTATATCCCCACCCAGAAAAACCATTCATTGACGTAGAATTAAAATTAAAATTTGCCAAAATAAAAACCCCTTTACTGCTTAAAAGATGGGGAAAATTGGGGAGATATCTTCGGACTTTCCGTGGATCAGCTGTTGGGCATTTGTAATGTGACTGGATTACACTATCTAACTATCCTATTATCTATCTATCTATCTACTATCTATCTGTCTGTCTGTCTGTCTGTCTGTCATCTTCTATCATCTTCTATCTATCTATCATCTACTATTAACCCCTTTTTATCTCATATCTATGCATTCCTATTATTTTCATCATCTATTTTTTCTATCTTCTATTATCTATCTACTGTCTATCATCTATCTATCTACAAACTACTATCTATCTGTCTTTTCTGTGTCTATCATTTTTCTATCTATCTTTTTTCTACTATCTTCTGTCTGTCTGTCTATCTATACGTGATATAATAATATACACGTCAATCACATTATTAGACCACCCTGTGCAGCAGGAGCATTTAGACAAACTAGGGGTGACTCAGTAAGGTTCCAGGTGGGTTGTCACATGTATGTGGAGCCAGGGCTGACTGCAGTGCATGCCATAGATGTTGGAGGGCATAGGGAGCCAACACCATCATCGGATGTCCCCTAGCTGCTCAGTTGGGTTCAAACTGGGAAAAAGGGACCGGGGTAGTACTTGGAGGTCTTGTCATTGATTAAGAGCAGGCCTGCTCGACCCGCCTTTCCTTTGTACGGAGATGCCATGAATACCATATAATATTTTGACTTTTAATAAATGTGAAGTTTTATTCATCTGATGGACTTCAGTTTTTGGAAACCCATCATTTTTATTTAAATCAGTACTTGGAAGTCTTGGTCATGCTTTTACAACCAATGTTGGACATTTCATCCATGTAATATTTTCCCATTGTCTTGCTGGAGGATCTCATTGGCCCCAGGGAAGCCCAATTAGTATGTATGGTTTAACGTGATCTGCATTGATAGATTTAAAATCAAAATCACTGAGAGTGGCCTTTTCCCCATGGAATGCCAGGAAAACATTCCCCAGATTATAAACACTGCCACCATCAGCTTGTATTCTTCCAGTAATGGTTGCATTGTGTTTGTTCTCTAATATTTCTTCAAAAACCATCTGTTCGATTTAGCATTTTAATATGATTTATTGGAGAAGGCAACCCTTTGCCAATCCACAGAGGTTCTGATACTGCAGTGACATCCATCTACTTTGGAGCCCAACACAAGTAGGGTTTGGGTTGAGCTGTTATTTCATACCCACGTTTGGACCCCCCTGCTAACTTTGTAGTGTGTCAGTCCATTATTGTGCAGTTTTGTAGCCAACGTCAATCGTACATGTTGCATTGGTAGTTTCCACATTACTTTTTGGCAGTGGAGCCATCCACTCTCGATACCCCTTTCAAACAGATCAGCACGTTAGCATTCACAAAAATGCACAGTTTTTAGAAATTCTTTCCACCCTTTTTTGCAGCTCTGATAAATCCCCCTTTTACCATTGCCCCTATTGCAGGGATTATGTCATGCCTAGCACCCACAGAGCCAGCTCTGACTTCTTCATGAGCTTACACCCTGCGGATGATGAAAGTTAGAAGTGGTCATAATAATTTGACTATAATATTTCTATATACACTATATAAAAATGACACCATCTGCATGGGTTTTTCTCATGAACTGACATGAAATCAATTTTAAATCTTACCCATTTTTAGGTCAATTAGGAACCAAAATAAATTTTTATTTGCCAAATGCCAGAATAATGGGAGAGAGTTTTTTGAAGTATTTTTATTACTTTCTGCACAGTCAAAAATTTACATACACTAGATTCAATGCCTTTAAAAAAATTTTCGGACAACCCCATATAAAGATTGTCATATCTGTGGAAAACTTCTGATTTAAGGGAAAACCTATGGATATATTTTAAAACACAAACCCAGAAACCCACTGCTTCTGTGTGTAACATCATGGGATAGCTAAAGAAATCAGCCAAATATCAGGAAGAGAATTGTGGAACTTGCACAAGTCTGGGTACATTTCCAGATACCTAAAGGTCCCCCTCTTCTTTTCTACAAACAAATTTTAAAAAAGAAAAAAACAAGTCCATCCATCATACCACCAGGAAGGAGAGGGGGTTTTCTGTGTCCAGAGATGAACGTGTTTTTGTCCAACATTCATATCAACCCAAGAACAAAAAGAAAAAGAACTCCTTTACTCCAAAAGAACACTAAAAGCCAAATGAGTTTGAAAATGCACGGGAACAAAGCCAAAAATTTTGAAGACTTTTTCTGGGTTGATGAAATTTAACTAGAACTTTTTGGCCATAAAAAACCCATCTTTAATTTGAGGAAAAATGGAGAAGCTGGAAGCCTAAAACACCATCCCAACGTGAAAAAAGGGGTTGCAACAGTTTTAGGGGGTTTGTTTACTGCAGGGGGGGACTGGTGCACTTGAAAAAATGATGTCATAAAGAGCAAAGACAATTCTGTTTTAAATATTTTTCCCAATTGTACCAGAAAAAAAGAAAATGGATGGGAAGGAACCGCTCATGCCGGGTGAAGTAAAGGACATCTGGGTACGCACTTTTACGTAGAGAGGTGCTACTAGACTAGATTTGCTACTTATTTTGGGGTTTTTTACAAGAAAAATCCCCATAAAAATTTGGGGCCTACATCAATTTTGGGGCCCATGTGTATGTTAAACCATTGTCTACATGCAATTTTCCGGGAAAAAGGGCCATTGTATTTTTAAAAAAGTTGTATCCTGGAAAAATTTAAAAAACTTGGGGGCCACTGATTTGGTGCATGCAAAAATCATAACAATTGATACAACCACCGGGTTTTTTTTTATTTCCAGTTTATTTTTTTCCCAAAAAAAAACCCTGCAACAAAACCACCCCCGTAAACCGGGTTTTCTTTTTTCACAAAACAAAGCCCCCTCTTTTTTTTAAAAGTTTTTTTAGCAAGTGCAAAAAGTGCCCTAAAACAGCCCTTTTATATGTGGCACATGGAAATTTCCCACTTTTTTGGGGGGATTTAAAGACAAAAAATTTTCTAAAAACACTGGTCTTATAAATCTTGAGTTGGGGATTTTGTTTTTTCCCCCTTTAAAAGGGGAACATAAGGGCAAATTCCAGGGGGTTTTTTAAACTTTTTTACCCCCCAAAAGGGTTTTAATAAAACCATTTATTTGTGTCTATTTTATCCAAATAAATAAAAGGACCTGTGTTACATTTTCCGCAGGGCGTTTAAATTTTAAGAAAATTTTTGAAAGTATACCCAGTTTTTAAAAAAAAGCAATTTAGGGGGGGAATGGGCCACGGGTAAAATAATTTAAAATTTTTTAAAAAATTTCCAAAGAAAAAACAAAATTTCGGGAACATCTTCCTTAAAACCTTTTTTGGGTTTGGGGCTGCCCCTCTGTTTTTTCCCTCTAAAAAAAATGTTTTAAATTAAAAAAGCAGCTGGGTTTTTATGGGATTTAAAGCGAGTGCCCCCAAAACACACTGACTTGACAGTACAAGATGGACCAATGCCCGGGCTGTTGAGGACAAAACCCCCCCAATTGTCAAAAATTTAAAAGTAATAAATTTTTACAAGGAAAAATTTGAGGCACATCCCCAAAAAAACAGAATTATAAGAGGATGCTCCAAAATTTTTTATTTTCATGGGGGAAGAAAAATTTGTTTTCATAGCACAAAAAAAAATCAAAGTTTCAATTTTCCCTTTTTTGAAGTGCTCCTTTAATAAATGTCGATGCAACCTGAGTTTTTCCCCAAACTGAACAACCTTCTATTATTTTGGGTTAGACACAAGGGATCTTTTCTCATTTGGCGGGGCCGAACTGATAGCCCATATTGGGTTTAATTCATTTTTTCAAGCAAAAATCAAAATCATTTTATGATTTAAAACAGGGCCCCATACTCAGGCCCGGAAGGGTGACCCCTGCGGTTTGCATAAGCTAAGGGCCCCATTTTAACCTTGGTTGAAAAGGCTGTGGGTTACTGGAGGATTTTCCCTTGGATTTTTTTGGGCGTCTCATAGGATTTTTCTCCCCCCTTTTCCCCCCAAATATCTCCAAAAGGTTTACTGGAAAATTCCATAGTTTTTTGGGAAGGCATAATTTGTTCCCTATTTTTTGTTTTTTACTTTGTCTTTTTGCGGGTAGCACTTTTTTTGTTTTTTTTCCCTGGAAACAATGAAATAAAATGTAAATATATATTTTTATTTTACCCAGAATGACATATATTAGAAATACCCAGTTTTGCGGGTTGCAATGTTTTAACAGAAATTTTGAAAAGAAAAATTTGAAAGGGAAAGATTTCCCGTCCCAGAATCTGAGCCCCCTTTTTGTTTGTACTTTCCCCGGGAGCACCAAATTTCCCTCGCTGTAATCTCCTTTAAACATACTTTTTCCCAAGTAGGGGGGGTTTTTCTGTGACTGTCGGGTTTCCTTTGTATATCAAAAACCGGGGAAAAATGTCAGTTTTAAATTTATTTTTTGGGCAATTTAAATTTGAATTAGCCCAGCTTGCTGGTGAAGACTGAAAATGTATTACTAGCAGGATTTTTTTGGGATTTACAGTAGGGTACATAGGATTTTAGGAAAGGGTATTGTTCCCTTATCTCTTTTGTGCATCACCTTTTATTTTGTAATATTTGCCTGCTTGATAAATTTGCCACAGTTTGCAACAAAATAAACAAGTTATTTCCTCTTTCTAAGTGTTGTTCTAACCACAACATTAATACAGTTTTTCTTAGGTATTGAAACCACACTTGCCATACAGTGTCACTGCTTGTCTGTGATTGATGGAAGATCCAACCAATTACATGAAATTTTTACTCGTTAAAACCCCTGTATTAGTGCAGGTGCATGGGGTGATTGGCAAATCTAATACCCCTTTAACTACAGTGCGGTTTCTACCCCCCCCGTCCTATACTGCTCTTTACAGATGCCAAGATGAATGGCTCCTTTGGGCAAAAAGGGGAAAGGGTTTTCTGTTTTTTTAAATTTTCCCTTTTTCGGTTGGGGGAATTTAAATTAAAAATGTCCAAAAGTGTAAAATTTTTGACTAGACAGTCTTAAAAAGCACCGAAATTTAATTTATAGTGTTATTTTTCTGACCCCAGTTTTAGAAAAATGTCAAATCTAACTTTTCACCGGTTGGGGTTCCTTTTTTGCACTAAATTTGGAGGATTTTTTTTTTTGGGAACCCCGTTTTCACCCCTAAGCCAAAAACCCGTTTTTTTTGAAGCCCCCGACCCTTTTTTAACAAGACAACACCCTTTTGCCAGATGAGGCACAGAAATAAAAAGCATTTATTCCCATTATTGTTGCTGCAAATTGTGCCAGAATTCTGATGCAAATTTCCCCTTTAAAAAATTGCACCTATTGTGTTGAATACAAGACCCCAAGGGGGCTTTATGTTAAAATAGAAAAACTGTTTTTCCAGTCTTTAGTAGCTCATCTGATTTTTTTTTGTAAGGACTTGCTTTATTTGCTTAGGTTAAACTGCCTCATTCTCTTTAAACTGTTCCCGATCAGCTGTTTACCCTCCTTTTTTCTGTAGAAAAAGCGGGGTTTTGAACTCTAAAACTTTTTTCCCAAAATCAGTTTTTTTAAACCAAATTTTTTGGGGGGGGTTTTTTTCCGAAAAACCTTTTATTTAAATTGTACTTTTTGGGGGGTTTTTTATAATACATGGGGAAAAAGGGTAAAAGGGAAATTCTTTAAACTTTTTATTTTTTTTTTACGGCATAAGTGATACTAAAATAAGTTTTGTAACTGTTATCGCTATAAGTTTGCAAGTTATACCTCATTGTGCATTTTTCAAATCAATATAAGTACATATACAAAGTTCAATCAATAATACACTTCAAAATTTTATACTTTTTGGAATTTAAAGAGGTGTTTTTATGGAAATTTTGCCTTTTTCCTCGGTGCTGGCGAAATCGAAAATTTAGGGAAAAAAGCACAAAAGTTGAAAAATTGAGAATTGACACAAGAAATTTCAAAAGAATATCTCTGAGTTTTAAAAATTGTGATATGGGGTTTTACAAAAGGGCGTTTTTAAAGGCGGACAAAAATTTAATACATTTTTTTTAAATTTAAACTTTTAATTGGCTATTTTAGTTTTATTTTTGTTTTGTTCCCAGAGATGTTTTGTTAGGCATTACATAATTAGAAAAGCAACGGGCCCTTTATTAAAAATTTTGTTTAAAATTTGTTAAAAAAAAACATCTTGCCCTGCAGGGAAAAATCATTTTTCCAGAAGATTTTGGGAAATCTGTGAAAAAAAAAGGTAAAAATTGGGGTACCCCCATTTTTTTGGGTTTTTTCCCCTTTCCCATCCCCATGTAAATTAAAAAATGTTTATTTTCTTTTACAACCACAGATTAGGAAAAAACCTTAGGACTAAGAGCCTTTGGCCCACAAGGGACAGCAAAAATTCTTATTATTGTATTTTACATTTTGTGCACCCCATAGCGTCAGAAAATAGCCTCTGGGGGACGACATTTTTACCCAAAAAATTTTTTTTTAAATTTTCCCCTGTTTAATGGGCTAACATAACACCCCCCGTTAAAAGGGGGAAAAAAGAAAAAAAAAAATTGGAATCCCCGGGGCCCAAAAAAATCCCCTGAACTCATTGCGACTTTAAACTAGGTTGAAAAAGAACCCCTTTGGGGCCCTGGGAAAGCTCCACCCAAAATACTAAATTTATTTATCTGCCTATTTAATGGGAAGTTATACTTTTTTTTTCTTTTTTTAATTAATACCCCCTGTTTGAAAAAAACAATTCAAAAGGGATCTGAAGGTGTGCCCGTTTGGGTTTTCCTATAAATTAATATTTAAAAAGTGTAACGGGGAAATTTTCTAAAGGTGATTTTTACAGACACCATTTTTTTTCCCGGGGCAAAACCCCTGCAGTTTTTTGGGGCAGGTTTTTTGGTACTAAGCCATAAGTAGAATTTAAAAAAAGATGAGAAAAATAAAGGGGATAAATTTTGCTTCTCCATCTTCTGAGTCACTTCGGCATTGGCTTTTGGGTTTTGATTTTTGCAAACCATTTTTATATGTTAAAAAATTTTTAAATTCAAAAAGAAGGGGTCCCCCTCTTCAGGAACCTTTTTTTTTAGATAATTTGTGATAAACAATTACAGTGTTCCCCCGTTCTTGAGGGCTTTTCCCGCATTACAGAAACAGCTCATTGTTTTTTAAAGGGCAGTTGGGAATGCCCGTTTTCCCTGGGGGGCACTGCAGGGAAGCTGAACACTTCGCAACCAGGTTTTTCCCCCATTTCCCGG
>JAODAL010078158.1:0-13015 GCA_025379985.1 Phyllomedusa bahiana
CGCCCCTTTAATTAGAGACACCGTGGAGTATTTTAACACAACAGAAACACATTGCTTCTGTGCGTAAAATCGTGGGAAAGTCTAACAAATCAGCAAGATCTTTTAAAATTTCATTTTAGTTCTGGAAAGTTTTTGAATGAATTTTCCATTTTTTTATTTATTTTTTCTTAACGTAGAAGGAAATATTCTGTATCTTAGATGTAATTAATTCTATAGTATCTCCCTCACTTTGGAAAACATGGCCTTGTCTCTGGTCATTAGCTCTGCGATGTTGACGCTCCCATCTTGTGTGACATTTATCATTTGTCTTTTTTTGCAGTCCCCCCCCACCTCCCTACAGATGATTTGTTAATATGAAGATGTCCACACACGGGCCTCAGACACAGAATATGATTATATTGCCAGAGCGTCTATGGAGCTTTCTACAAAATTTATAAATGTCCCTCTCCAATTGTCCCCTGATGACTCTCCTATTGAAGGTAAAGACTCCAATCTGTCACCTCTGGCCAATACTTTCAAAAATATAGCCAATTGTGCTGGAGGGGACATCCCATAATGCACACACAGCTGCTAAACCGTCAATGCTTGCCGTCTCTATGCAAATAATTCCGCAAGAGCAGCTTTGACTGTGGATAAGAGCACATCTGGGCTCTGCGCACCCAACTCAAGCAGCAGTCAAATAAAAGGAATTATTTAATTTTCTTACCATTTGCCTCTATTGAAATTGGAAATATCTACAAACTACACTAAAAAGAAACTAGTGGGGAGGGGTGTTAATATTTTTGCAGTGTTGTACAATAACAGCAAGGATAAAAATAATAATACAACATAGGAAGTTTCTGTAACTTCATCCAATTACAAGTAATTCAATAGAGGAATTCTGTTACTTGTTAAATGGATCTCTTAAAGGGGTTTTGCCACGATGTAATGTTGACGTGGGATCCTCCAAAATAGGTCTTTAATCTCTAATTTCTAAATATATGTGATTACAAAAATTGCAGCCTGAGAGAGCTACAGCGCCTTATTACCTGCCCTTAGTGACTTCACGCTTCTATTAGATACGACCTGACAAGAGCTGCTGGCCGGGCTTGCGCAGAGAACACTTCTTATCTGATGAAAGGGAGCTGAAGAAGCTTTCAAGGCACCGGGTAGAAATATGTTGTGTTTTGTATACAGAATCCACTATTGTAATGTGATTATCTGAGTAGATCCCTGCTTTATCTGATGACAGGGAACATGAAGAAGCTTTTAAGCTGCTGTGGAGAAAAGTTGTTGTCTTTTGTATACAGAATCCACTATTGTAGTTTGGGTTATTTGAGGTGAGCATTTCACATGATCCCTTATGCATTGCTCTGTGCTCTGGCTGTGTCTCTCTCTCTCTCAGCTCAGCCTGGCTTTGTTTACATTTGTTTTTAGCAGATAAGGCACGTCCTGGCAAAACCCTTTAACATTATAGTGATCAAAACGTGTTGCTCAGCTTGGACCCCAGTGATCAGCTCTAATCTGTGTGCAGAAATCTTGTGGGCAGCTTCCCTGCAGCAGCCCTCACGCAGGGGAAAAATAAATTATTACACAGTGTTCATTCAAACTAGTAGATTGCTTGAGCAAAGCAGGGTAGGCCAGGTCCTTATAATAAGCCACAGAACAGCTCTCCCACAGTGCTCGTTGCATTTCTCCCTGGACTCTGTATAAGGCATGTGTTCTGGTCCTCCTTCAATTAAAGGGTCACTACGAGCTGGCCATCAGCTCCTCTGCCTATCACAAGCTGGCTATGACCAAGAGACATTGCCCTCAACTAAATTGTTTGGGGTTTCTTGTTTTGTTCCTGGTGTTCTAGAGTTTCTTCAGATTGACTTTCTAGTTTGATCTTTGACTTGACCCCTGTCCACTGATGCCTTAAACCTTTGGCTTTGTCCCTGACTACATAAAATTGCCTTGACTGTCAGCCTGTTTGGCTTTGTTCCCATCTACTCCCTTGGTACTGCACTTGGATATTGGCTGTCACTGCAGGTTACCACAATTGGGGTAGCAACCTGGGAGTCCCCTGCGACAAAAGTCCAGATTCCCTGTATAGGGGTTAAAAGGGGTTTGAAAACCAGGGGGCTCCGTCTACTTTAGACCCTTGGTCTGGTTTTGATCCACTGGCGTCTCCAATGACCGTTCCCTGTGTAACAACCACTAATAAATGACAGTATAGATTGGAAGCTCTCAAGGACAGGGACCTTTCTCTCTCTGTACAGCTGGGTATTTAGTGCTGATATCTTATTTGTCCTCAGATTATGTATGTCATGGCTATGCCTGTTGAGGCCACAGCCCATTCCTTGGTCCATAAGGTACGGCAGCGACTGCACTTGATGAGTTATACCTGTATTGTGCATGTTCTCTGCACTGTCTGAACACAGTCTGATTCTGTTCTGACTGGGTTTGATTGACAGAGCTGTCACACCCATCTGGTTCTCTGTGAGCCCTTGGGCAAGGCTGCAGATTGTTCTGTTTCAGTGGTGACAGCTGCCTGCACCACTCACATTTCTTGCCTGTTTGTGTTCAGTGTGGTCTGGGTGTCAGAGGACTGGTCCAATTACTGCCTGGACCTGGACTCCGACATCCCTTAACTAGACCACTTCTGCTCAGCTGCATTGCCGGTTATAGTCTTTGCTTGAGCTGGTGCGCTTGGTATACATTTTGGTTCTCTTGGATTTCTGACTTTGTGCCTGCCTCTTTGACATATGTTTATTGCCTGCATCTTCTGTACCTTTTCTGCTTTCTCTGGTTCTGACCCATTTTTGTCTGACCCTTCTACATTGTGTTTGCCTGTCTTGTCTATTCAGTGTTTGCAAGTATTCAGGGTAGGGACCGCCACCCGGTTGTTGTCGACCACTTAGTGTCGGGTCGGCAAGCAGGCAGGAACAGTCTTGGGGGACTTAGGGCTAGGGCGCACTGTCTGTCCCTATCTGTGTATTCTCTCATGGGCTCTAACAATGTACTTAAATCCCTTTGGTTGTACAGCACCCTGGAATTGATGGAGCTCAAAAAATAAATAATAGGAGTGAGGAAGAGGGGTATTACTGTAGTGATTGTTTTTTCACATAGAGGACAGTAATATAGTATTGTATCTGATATTTTCAAATACATATTATGGAATCAGATGAGAACAAATGCAGAGACTATAACAAAAATATACATAGTTTACTCTCTTGTATATAGGAGGCAATATTCTATAGTAAACTCTCTACAGAACCTTCATGGTGGTGGAATTCATACTTTTTAGAACTGATATATCTGAATGCAGCACATAATGACTGATAATGTAACCAGTGCTGCAGACTCAGGTTTGAATCCACCTGTCACCTCCCTATAACCTTGGACAAGACACTTTGTCTTCTGACATGTCAAGAATCAGATAGGTAGTACACTTGACTAACCAAGAGAACAAAATCTAGAAAACTGTGTCAGTGTATTACCTATAATATTACATACAGCATTATATATATATATATATATATATATATATATATATATATATATATATATATATATATATATATATATATATATATATATATATATTGTATGTATCATCTCTGTATGTCAGGCTCTTATATCAAGGAGATATTAAAGTTGCTGAAGAAGTCATCTTTACATGGACTATACATACAAGTTACAGTATTACATTAAAATGACTATCTACATTGTTGGATCAGAGCCAAGGTGAATGGGTATATACCCAAGGGCAGTGGTCTTCAAACTGCCGTCCTCCAGCTGTTGCCTTGTGATATGCAGATGCTTAGTAGAGGGCAAAAAGGCAATTCAAAACTCTACACACCATTTGGTGCTCTCCTCACTTCAAGGAGAGATGTTCCCCTTTCTGAACCACTCATTGCCTTCCACACAGCCAGCCAATATCGCTCTGCTCTACACTGATGAGGGACAAACATCCCGAAACAGCTGTATGCAGATGAGAGATACTGGCTTGGCTAAATATCCCATTTGCTTTCTCAAGACTCAGTGGGTCAAAAGCGAATTGAGGATTTGTTACATCCAACAGAGGGCGCTTGAACTTCTCAGCTCCTTTCCCATAATGTCTTGCGATATGTAGATGCTTAGTAGCGGGCAAAAAGGCAATAAAACTCTACACACCATTTGGTGCTCTCCTCACTTCAAGGAGAGATGTTCCCCTTTCTGAAACAATGTGTTGTGCAGACATTACTTATTTGGTTATTTTATAAACATTTATTTGTCAACATCCCAAAACGTAGAAAAATATTGCAATTTGTTGCTATAGAAATGGAAATTCTGACTTATGCAGGAGCTGCATTGCCATTGTTTCAATACTTAGTCCATGCTGTAGTTTCTTGAGGAGTAGCAGTCGAACAAATGGAGGATCTCACACCTGTGAGCGATGTTTCGAAGGATCACGCCTTCTTTGTCAAGCATGGGGATCCGCCTCTAGACCTCCTTTAAATACACTCTGGTAGGTATATAATTCTTATACTACCAGAATTACAACATTAAAATAAACTTTAAAGAACAATAAATAAACTACAAAATTCACAGAAATACTTTTAGATTCCAATTCTCATTAAGCCCTTTTGGTGTAAGCGTCCTTAGTTTAAAGATCCAGCTTGCTTCCTTCCGTAATAGATTATTTTCTAATGAAAACCCCTGTGAATTTTGTAGTATATTTACTGTTCTTAATGTTTACTTTAATGTTGTAATTCTGTTAGTAGAAGAATAATATACCTAATAGAGAACACACACCCTGCAATCACTGCTGGAAGAATACAAGCTGGTAATGTCAGCATTATATCCTGGGGAATGTTTTTGAAAGCATTCTCTGGGCCACTCATTCTGTGCAACAAATTTGGGTATGAATCCATCCTAACAGATCACATACACCCATGCATGCTGATTGTCTCCCCTGGGGTCCCCTTCCAGCAAAACAATACAACATGTCACATGGATAGAAATGTCTGATATTGGTTGGTTGGAAGAGCAGAACCAAGACTTCCAAGTACTACACTGACTCCTAATTCCCCAGAAATGAACCCAAATGAGCTTTTTGTGGGAGTCCCCTGGATGGTGGTGTTGGCCTTGGGACCCTCCAGCAGCTGTGGGGGGCCCCCGGTTGGTGGTTTGGCTCTATGGCCCCTCCACCGCTGTTTGGGGGCCCCCGGATGGTTGGTGTTGGCTCTATGGATCCCCCAGCAGCTGTGGTGCCCCGGATGGTGGTGTTGGCTCTAAGGCCCCTCCAGCAGCTGTGGAAGCCCTGGATGGGGGTGTTTGCTCTATGGATCCTCCAGCAGCTGTGGGGCCCCTGGATGGTGGTGTTGGCTCTATGGCCCCTCCAGCAGCTGTGGGGCCCCTGGCTGGTGGTGTTGGCTCTCTGGACCCTCCAGCAGCTATAGGAGCCTCTGGATGGTGGTGTAGGCTCTATGGCCCCTCCAGCAGCTGTGGGTGCCCCTGAATGGTGGTGTTGGCTCTATGGACTCTCCAGCAGTTGTGGGGCCCCTGGATGGTGGGGTCTGCTCTATGGACCCTTCAGCAGCGATGGGAGCCCCAAGATGGTGGTGTTGGCTCTATGGACCCTTCAGCAGCTGTGGGAGCCCCTGGATGGTGGTGTTGGCTCTTTGGACCAGGTAGCAGCTGTGGGGCCCCTGGATGGTGGTGTTGGCTCTATGGACCTCCAGCAGCTGTGGGGCCCCTGGATGGTGGTGTTGGCTCTATGGACTCTCCAGCAGCTGTGTGAGCCTCTGGAGGGGGGTGTTGGCTCTATGGACCCTTCAGCAGCTGTGGAGCCCCTGGATGGTGGTGTTGGCTCTTTGGACCATTTAGCAGCTGTGGGGCCCCTGGAAGGTGATGTTGACTCTATGGGTCCTCCAGCAGCTGTGGCATGTAGGGAGCTCCAGATACCTGTGACAACCAACTAGGACCTTATTGAGTCGCTCCCAGCCTGTCTAGCTGCTGTCCGTGCTGCACATTAAGATTCCTCTGGATATTGATCAGTAATATGAGTTGACTGTATAAACTGAAATGCCTCAAACTCCATGGATGAAATGAGATAATGAAATTGATTTAATCATTTATGATATTCATAAGAGAATTTGTATTGTGCATTTTCAAGTAGCTATTATGTTTTTAAAAAGTTTTATTGCCGCTGTATTTTGAGTTGTTGCATCTGTTTTGGTGCGTTTCTATCAGCTATTTAACATGATGTATTCCCTTGCTTTGTGACCTGATGAAGTGCTGCTGGTGATTGTGTTTGAAGTACATCTAGAGTGAGTGAGTGCAGCCTACTGAAATTACACTTTGTTTCTTATTCCTCATGTTCTAAAATGAGGACGTTGTCTTCTCTGCTCTCTTATCCTTTATCATACAGCAGAGTGAACGAATGTGAGCACCCAACTTCCCCCTCCACCTTGGATAGATTTCAATTAAGCCTATTCCTACAAAGTATACTTTTCCTAAATGATATAAGCCGTTCGATACACTTGTATATACATAAAAGTCTAAAGAGATGTCAGGAGGATTGTATCAGAAGAGGAGGAATGCTGAAACGAGACTGGAAGGAAGAAACAAAACCACCATCCAAAGTAAACAGATCATGGTGGACTTGTAGTCTGTGTTTGCCCAACACATGGAAAATGAAATTTTAATTCTAAGCCTCATAATAAAATCATGGGCCGCACTTAGCTCTGGTTTCACAAGAATTTTGTGCTATTTTTGAGCATATGACTCGTAAATATTCTATCCCTATACATGATTTTAAAAAAACTCCCCCGGCCCCCATCAAAAGCCGCCTGTCACTCTCCGCCATGAATTATTTATTTATTGCATGTTTGCAGGAGCAGCGTGTCAGAACAATCTTTACCGGGCCCAGACTTCTTGTAAAACTTTTCCATCTGTTGTCCATTTTTGTGCCCCTTTTCGTGCCAAGGTGCCCCAAAAAAAATGTCACACTAAATAAAGCTAATTCGTCAAAAATTTGAATCTTTTTTAAATTTTTTTTTGGAATAAATGGAATATATTTTTTCAACCTTTTGCTGTGGAGTATGAATGTTCAGAGTGCTATTTACCATTTATATAATTTTCTAACTATCTATCTATCTACCTATCTTCTAATCTATTATATTCTATTGTCCCAACTATATTCTAGGCTTTCTTTGTATCTAATTAATGTATTTTTCCATCTTTTTTTTATTGTATCTTTTATCATTCCCTCTTTTGTATCTATTTATGAAAAATTTTTGTACATCATACTGTATATTTATTATTTTTTTCCATCTGCCTTTTTGTCATTCTTCTAGATGTAAATATCTCATACCTATCCACCTATAAAATGGCTTTCTTTGTATCTAGTTTATACTGTATTATTTCAACTTTTATTATAATTTCTATCTTACATAAATTTTAATCTATCATCTATCTATTATCACCCCCTATTTCTACCTCTTTTTCTATCTACCTAAAAACATCTATCTTCTATCTATCCTATCTATCTATTTCCCCATATTATTATCTATCTATCTATTATCTTCTATTATTCCTCATATTTTAATTATTCTAAATAATTTTTTATCATCTACTTCATAAAACATCTTTTTATTTCATATTTACAGTAGGCAAAATTGGGTATTTGTTTACACGGGTGATTTTGAAATTTTTTTAACCACCTACAAAGAATGGGGGGTCTGTAATTTTTATCATAGGTACACTTCAACTGTGAGGGGACAAAATTTAAAAAAAAAACCCAGAATATAACATTGGTTTGTTTTTTAAAAAATTTAATTTTGCATTTTTTTAAACTTGAAACAAGTAGTTGATACAATAAAAAATCAGAAATTTAAACTTTTAAAGGCACAAAAACCTTTTGGTATGCAATTACAGGGGTCAAAAATTTTTTCCCCTGGTTTTTTTGGGACCAGTTTGCTCACACAGAACAGGGCTTGGGGGGAACACTCCTCCTTACCGATTTTTCCCCAGATCTTTCTTTTTTGGGGGGGCTGGGGTTGGGCTCTTTGAGTTTCAGTTTCTCCCCAAAAGATTTTCAATTGGGTTCAGGTCTGAAGACTGGCCCCCAGGCCACTCCAGGACCTTGAAATGCTTTTACAGAGCCGTTTCCCATTTTGGGCAATGGTTGTTTTTTGGGGCATTGTCAGCCACGGCCCACTTCAATTGCTCTTACTGAGGGAAGCAGGGTGTTGGGCCCCAAACCACAAAACCTGGCCCATCCACCCCCCCTTCAATAGGGTTCGTCACGGTTGGGATGGTGTTCTTTTTGGGTTTTTACTCATCCTTTTTCTTCCTCCCCAAAAACAGAAAAGTGAGTTGATACCTAATGTTCAAAAAAATGATCTTCTCCCCCTGGGCCCCCTCTGGATATCCCAAAGGTATTGGCGAACTCCCAAAAGCTTGGAAAGTGCTTGGGGGTGAGCAGGGGGGGTTTACGGGCCCCCCGCAGGATTTTAATCCATGAAAGGTAGTGTGTTACTAACGCTAATCTTTTAGACTGTGGTTTTAGCTTATTCCCGGTCATTGACCAGGTCCCCCCTGTAGTTCAGGGGATTCCTGCTTTTCTCAGAATCATCCTTCCCCCACGAGGCGAGATCTTAAGGGATCACCAGACCAAGGAAAGATTGACAGTCATCTTTTTTTTCTTCCTTTTTCTAATAATTATGCCACAGTTTTTGCCTTCTCACCAAGCTCTTCCCTAGTCCTGTAGCCCCATCCCGGGCCTTGGAGGTCTTAAATTTGTCCCGGGTGTCCTTTAGACGCTCTTGGTCGTCCGGGGTGGAGGGTTGGAGTTTTCTTTTGGGTGTGGGGGAAAAGGTGTTTTTATACAGGTAAAAAGTTAAACGGGTGCAATGATGCAGGGTAAGAGTTTCTTAAAAAAAAAAGAAAACAGGTCTGGTGAGAGCCAGAGTTTCTGTGGTTGGTGGTGATCAAATATTATTTCTGAAAAAAAATGAATTAATTTTTAAAAAAACACACAGATTCTTTTTGGTTTGTTTTTTTTTTTTTTTTTATTCTGTCTCACAGTTAAAGTGTACCTACATAAAAATTACGACCTCCCCAAAACCCCTTGGGGTGTAAAAAAATTTGGGCTTATTGTCCCCACTGATCTAATATCTATCTTTCCGCCTCAAATTTTAGATCTGTTTTGATCTTAAATGCAGCATGTTATATTAATTCTATTAGAAGTATAGTTATGAAGTAATTATTGAGCATGAAATTTTAAAATTCTTTATTGCCCCCTTAGGGCAAATTCAGCTTTTATGTCGATATGCCCAAAATTGCCTTTCCCCTAAATCACATCCAGTTGGATGAACAACGAAATGAAAGAAAAATTCAGCTGTGAAGTATTTTTAGAATTTTGAATTATAGGTCCCACAGAACATTCTGCCTCTTCTGTCTTAGTGGTGGAGGGTGTGTAATGTCTAAACCTCAGTTAATTGGGGCAGGATATGGATCGAGGATTTTTTTTGCTTTTTTTGGCAGTGAAGTAAAAAGCGGTATGTAAATATCTAAAGTAACAAATTTTTAAATTTCTGTCAATCTAAAATAACGACTGTCTAAGTTAAAAGCCCGCACTCAGGCGGTAATCGTCGGATGTTTGAAGACGCCGCGTCCATTTCCTGGGCCGTACATTTACCCATTTCTGGAGTGCCTTAGTTTTGCTGCTTCCCGTTCTCCCCATTCGATAATTCATATCCCCCCCAGTTCAATTATAGGAGACAACTTCTCTTTGAACTCATGAATTTTTTTTGAAATGTAAATTGGATTTGTAGTTCCTCACTGCCCTTGGAAAATGGGGTTTTTCCCTTCTATAGCAAGAGCTTCTGAGGAGGGGTAATTGTGCAGCTTACGGGAAAGATGGTAAATAGACCGAAAGGTTTAAAGGCAATGAGCTGGAGGATTCCATTATAGGTTTTAAACTAAATTTTGGGGCTCGCATTAACGGGTTGTCCCTTGTTACTTTTTTTTTTAGAAGGTTCCCCTCCCCCTTGAAGGTTGCGCATTGCTGGGACTCCAGGGAAAATAGTGATGTTGGGGCACCTTGCACCACCACAGAGGAAAAAATATTCACTCTCCTCCCGAAATCTATTAGGAAATAGGACATAGTAGGAAATAGTTTGCAAGAAATCTTTGTGTAAAAATATTTAATGAAAATGTTTCAAGTTAATTTCCCTACGTAAATTTACAAAATATGGATAAGGCCAAATGAATTGTGTCAAATATAACCCTATCCCCTCTTCTTTTCCCTTCCCCTTTTTTTCATCCCTTTTTATCTTTTTACATTTTATTTCTTCCATCTGCTCCCCGATTTTTTTTTTTTCTCACCGTTCCTCTCCTTTTTTTGCTTCTTTTTCTTTTTTTCTTCTTTCTCCAACTCCGTCTACTCCTTCCTTCCTTTAGTTCTTTGGTTTTCCTACTTTTTTTCCCATTATCTATGTCATTATTTTGCTTACCCTTTGTTTTCCCCGCAGTGCCCTTTCTGAAAAAGGTTGTAGACAAAACCCAAACCCTTTAGAGCGATCACAATTACATTTGGCCCTATATCCCTATTTTGTAAATTTATTTTATGGAAATCTGTAACCCCAATTAATTAAAAAATTTTTTTCCATATATTTACATCAAGATTTTTTGCAAAAAAATAAAACCCACTAGTCCTTTTTGCGTGTTTGGGAATTCCTATATAATATACCCCGAGGTTGCAATACTCCTTCCCAAGCAAAAGCTAACCCTTTACCATTTTGGGTGGGGAAAAAAATTTTCTATTACTGAAATTATGGGCTATGGGTAAATTAAAGGATCCCCCAGGCTTCTAAAAAGGGACACTCTTTTCCTTCATCGGTTTTAAAAAATTTGAACATTAAGAGGACCCGTGACATTCCTGGGATGTTGTTATATAAATACCTATTTTCCTTGTGAAATAAAATTTTGTGTCATTTGTCTTATAACTCTTGTTGAATTTCCTTTGTTTTCCCCCTAAGATTATTTTCTGAAAAGGTCAAATAGGGTTCCTTCCCCCTTTTTTTATTGGAGGTTCCCCGCACACATTGACTTGCTAAAAACTGATTGGACAATGTCAGACTGTGAGGGGAACCACCCCAAATTTGGGAACAACCCGTGACAGATTATTAATCCTTTTTAGGTAAAACCCACAACAAATACTCAGTGGCAACTTGCAATCACAAGGCCCACCCCCCCGAGTTCACCCGGAGCTACCCGCCTTAGGTCATCTCGCGAAGCGCTTCTCTTATCTTGAAACACTCCCCGCCTGTACATTTTGTTTTGGTGGATAGTCTACCAGGGTTAGGGAGGGCGCCAGAGGGTTCAGAGATTTAACCCATTTTTCCACGTGTCGTTTCCCCGTCAATCCCTATCCAATGGGTATATTAGGAAAGCCCTCCCTCCCCCCCCCCGGTCGGGGCTTAGGTTCTATTACTTTTCCCTACAAAGTTGGTTGTATTTATCTCCTTTTACAGACCCCGGCTTGCTGTAAGTTTTGTCTGACCCTTGTTAGTGCCCTCAGTACGTTGTTTGAACTTTTTGCTGCCTGCCCGCCCTTGGGACTGCCTGACTCTAATTGTTTCCCTTGGTTTTAAACCCCAGTGTCCGACCCCTTGGTCAGCTCCCATGGTTTCGGGACTGTTTGAGGCCTAGGACTCCCCTATGGCCCCGCCACCTTATATCAGGGGCTCTAGTGAAGCCATAGTCACTTAGTCAGGGGCCTTTAGGAAAGCCATCAATGGGAGTAGTTTACACCTGCCATTGTCAAAAAATATTTAAATTTTGTTTTTAATAAAATTTTAAGTAAAAATTTTAAAAAAAACATGTCGGGGAACAATAAAAGACCAGGTTTCCTAAACCAGAACCTACTTTAAGTCAAATATGTAGATGAGAACAAGTCGGGTCCTTGAAAGGGGAACAACTATATCCATGCAGGTATGGGGCGGAGGGGATTAAAGGGAGTCACTTTATGGGGGGGGAGAGGTTAAAGGAGTCCTTTTAAACAAATAGCCTATTTTTAATATATTACCTAATATCGTGTTGTTTGTATGGGGATTACAAATATGCTTTATTATTGTTAAAACTTTTCGATTGATTTTTACTCGTGGGGGTCCAAACTTTAAAAAACCAATATTTCAGTCAACTTTCAATCCAGTTTTCACTGAAAACTAATGGACTCACCATTCGAAGATTGGGTGGATGGACAGCAAAGCAAATGAACTTGGTGGCAACACCACAAGTGAGTTGAAGCATGACAATAATAAATGCTAAGTGACCCTAAGAATTAAGTATCACTGAATCTTCCCTTAAACCTGTCTCTGACATATGACCCTTAGACAGAGCAGAGTTAAAACTATACAAACACAAAAACTGAGATTCTCTAGGACTACAACAACCTCCACAGAGCAAGCCTGGATTGGACAAGAAGTCATCTTGAGCTCAGAACTGTATTCTAACACAAAGCAGATTGCTTAACAAATTCTCAAGATGGAACAATCTATCAGAACAAGCACTATAATTCACACCAGGTTGCAAACCTTTCAAATTTTTAGAGAAGTGCTAGTATCCAACCTCTTAATGAGTTTAAAAAGGTATGTTACCCCGACCCGTACCCCTTTAAAAAGAATTTAATTGGGAAGGGCAAAATTGGGAAAAAAATTCATGACATTCATAACAGTTGTACAATATTTGCCACAAGGATGATAGGGTAGCAAAAGGTATCCACTATTTTTCTATTTGTAGAAGTTACTTTGAACAATGCCGGACAGCCATCACAAAAGCCATGTTCCTTCTTAGAGCATGCTACCCTCAACGATCCATCTGACAAGAGAACTATGGAATCAATGAAGCTGCTGCAAGTGCCATTGTAGAAGGTGGGATCAAAAAACCCTTACATTAGGGAGTAGGTTTTACAGAGGTTTCCAATTCAACCTCAATATCATCAAATGATTGAGAAAAAAAGCTAAAAAAATGTGCCCCTGGGACATGTGTTTTTTGTTAAGTA
>JAODAL010078159.1:0-13015 GCA_025379985.1 Phyllomedusa bahiana
TGGTATTTTGGGGACTGCGAGCCACTATCCCGTGAGATCCGTTAAAGGGAAAAAGGCCCTTTGGGCGGATCCATGGCCGGATCTTACTGTAACGAATGCAGGTAGTGGATCCGCTGGCCCCACGCAAGCGATGGTGTAAGCCGTACCAGGGGACGGAATCTAAGTAGAACCCGGTTTTCACCAGATCCCGCCGAAAAGCGGAGGGACTTCTGCGGCGGAGAACTACCAGGTCGTCCCACTGGCGTGACTTGCTTGCGGTGGGCAGCCAAGGCAGTGCGTGTACAAAATCGTGAGACGTAGCGAAGTCGGGGACAGGCAAGAGGTCAGGCAGGCGCAATTTGGTTCGTGGTCAAGACACAGAGCGAAGACGGTTCGGTAACACGGTAGACAGGATACAAGGCAGAAGAAGCTTTCTCAGAAGGCAGTAACGCACTAAAGATCCGGGCAAAGGTGACCCGGAGGAAGGGGGTTTAAATAGGGTCACCTGCAGCCTTAACCAAATGGGCGTACTGCCCCTTTAAATCCTGGAGAGCCGGGGCGCTCGCGCGCCTAAGGCGCGGGCATGCGCCCCTCCGGCCGGCCAGGAGAAACGGGGAGGACGCGGGCGAGCGGAGAGTAAGCGGGCAGCCGGGGCCCCGATCCGGGGGACCGGCAGGGGCCGCCGACCCGGGGGGTTTGGCCCCCCACGAGTGCGCCCGCCAGCCCGGGCGAGGGGCTGCGGGACCACTCGTGACACATTAATTAAAATATAGATTTTTTTTATGATTTAAATTTAAATGTAACTAGTTTGTGAAAGAAGAGACACAGACACAGTAGTAATCTTGGTCCATGAGGCTAACTAACCTATCAATGGCACTGCTCTATACAATAATTTAGATTTCCACCTTCTTTTTCTCGGAGTGTATATGCTGAATAACACATATTTACCATTAGCAAAGTCCAGAGATATTATGACAGTCTAGCTACTTGCCTTTCTTTACATCTTCCATACAACAGGATTACTTTTTCCTCAGTTGTTTTTCCCCATTTATTTTACCTACTAATTTGTTGTTTATGTTTTTATGATGTAGAGTTCTTGCCAGCCTGGTCTCTGCATCTTGGTGGACTTCTTTGTATTTATTTGAACGTTTTAAAAGTATTCTTAGTGAAAAAAAAGATTCTCTGAGGTTATAGCTGCCTATAGAGTTGACTGAAAGGGGAGAGGGAACAAGAGAAGAGGCAGAGAAAGAAATATAGAGATTATACTAACTGTATTGTAAATGTTTCACCTCACCTCAGTGCTGGATTCACAGCTAGACTTACTGCTGTCTTATGTATTCCATACTGCTGATTGTGTCTTCTACTTTCAGTTTCTGTCCTCTCCCTCTCCATAGACCTCTCTAGGCAGCTGTAACCTGAGTTCTCAGTGAAGCTGGTTCCCTTCAGCTCTGCAAGAAATATTCTGTTAGGCCCCATTCACATTGCAATTTTGGCGTCGATTGATGTTAACCTTGTAAAACTTATCCTGCTGGGCATCGTGGCAGTGAAACAAAGGGATCCATCGGGCACACATAGTCTGAAATGGAAGACCTTACGTAAATGCTATGTAACAAACATAGAGTTTGGTCTACCAGACTTGTATGTCTGGCACATAAAGTGTATGTGTTTGGGAAATATCCAGTCTACATTTGCCCTATATATCCAGTCTACATTTGCATCACTGCACTGCCGCAGTATCAGCCAGGATAACCTTTTAAGGTATCCTGAGGACACCTCCAATGAAGGCCACAAAGGTGATGTGAATGGGGCTTTAGTGATTTATGACTAATTGAACAGATAGTGATGCAGGGAAGGGGGAGAAAGGAAGGCTTAAAAGTAACGAATGCAACATTTTTCTTTCATGCGATATCCAGTACTACAAAGTTTCTTACTTTTGCTTGTATTGTTGATTTATGGAAATGTGTTGTATAATTGGAGGTATGCTTTAAACGACCCCACTAACAGGTGTATCACAACGTGAAGTAAACCACTGTATAAGTAAGTTTTGAAATTTTAAAAACACTTAAAAACAGATTAACATAGTTGACAAATGATGTGTATTGTAATTTATTCATTATGTTCAACTAAATGTTTAAATATTGCACTGTTCACGGGTTGCTGGATTTTTGTGCCCCCAGTAGGTTTGCATCCTAAGCAGTTGCCTAGTACACTTTAAAGGTGCGTTCACACAGCAGCATGAAAACACCGTCCGAATCCTGATAAAGGAATCTGGCCGGTATTTTTACATCTTTTACGTGGTTTTGGGGAACGGTCCTATCCACGGTTTGCAGATTCACCCGTCCCCCTCAACCACTGACATGTTCATGTTCTGCCTGAAAACCGGGTGGAAGAATGAGCATGTTCTAAGTTTTTCGGAATGCCGGAAGTGTAAAAAACCGTCCGGCAGAAATGGACAAAATCTGCTCGGTTTTGTCCTCAGCAGAACTATCCATCCAAACTGGTTTTGGGACATTTTTTTACATTTTTTTCTGCAGTTTTAGTTTTTTGAACTGTTTTTGCCACTGATTTTGTCCTGTTTTTTGAGCAGTTTTTGGAGTTTTTTTTCAAGCAGAAAAGTGTACTGAGTTTTTTTTTTTCAAAAAACAAAAACAGCCTAAAAAACACCCAAAAAGTGCGCAAAAAAAGCACAAAAAAAAGTTCACCCACTTGACTTCAATCTTAATTTTCTGTCTGGAAATCGAGAAGAATGAACATGTTCTAAGTTTTTCAGACCGCCGGTGGTGTGAAAAACCGACAGGCAGAAAATCCGTTCAGTGGGGACTGCTTTTCTATTAAGGTCTATGTGGAGTATTTTCAGACAGTTTCTAAATCCACAAACCTTCTGGAAAATAAAGCAATAAACCATGCCGTGAGGATGGGCCTTAAGGGTATCACTGACCAGAGTAAACTAAAATGACGCAGAAGAAGGAAGTAGAAAAGAGTTAGAAAAAGGAGAAAAAAAAATTAAAAAATGTGTGTGTGTGTCACAATGTTGCATAGTTTCTGCACAGTCTTTTGATGTAATTACTCTGGCCCAGTAGCTGTCTCACTCTTGCTCTCACTCTCACACTCTCCTGGTGTCATCCCCTGTGCCAAGAGCCCTGTTTTTCTATTCCCCTTTTTCATCCGTATTTATCCACCACTGTCCTCTTTCTCGCCTCTAACAGAGGCTGTCTGTCTCACACATCATAAATGGGAATTGTGTGGTATCTTGTGCATCTACAACCCAGTCAGCAGTATCATAGTTCAGGGTTAATAACCTTCCACCACAGCCAAGCGTTTCTCTCAATCATTCTCTTGTGGCACACTTATCCTGCTGTTCTCATGAACAGTGGCCTCTCAAACACCAACTTCTTACAAAATAATGCAGTTAACCAATTTGTGAGATCTGTTACATGCAGAGCAGAGACTAAATTGAGAGATGTGGTACCAGTGAGATCATTGCTGTCACAATTCCATAATATTAGGTTGCTGGGGTCCACTTTATAGACATGAAAAACCCTTTATAAGACTTGTCTCTTGTACAGACTCGAACTAGCCCACAAGGGAACAAGGGAACCCCCAGTCCAACACTTCTTTGTAATGTATGTATATATGTTTGCTACTGCAAATATTATCAAGATGCACATTCCTGCATCTTAATATATTTATGATGTTTGACTGTTTCTGAGATTGCATACGGAGCGATTTATCAGCTTCTTAAAGGGGATGTATTGCTTCTTTAGTTCGGCTGATTCATACTGCTGTCAGCTTCTCACTCTAGAAATGCAGGGGCGTTTCTTCCCCTCCCAGCTGGGTGACATCATCCCCCCTTCACTGTTCATGCTGTCTCCGTGTGTCCCCTCCCCCTCTCCTCCACATGTCACTGTGTCTCTCCCTATGCAGTCTTATTTTGTAAGAGCTGTATAAAGACCACAGGCTGCATTCAATCTAGTCTCTCATATACAAATGAACGCTGCTCACCATAATGTGGAATCCTTTGCACCTGCATCATTGCATGGCTGAAATTCACAGCAGTGATCCGCACGGTTCACAGGTTCACAGTATCCTGCTAGACAAATACTTCAGCAAAAAGAAGATTAGAACCAGCGATTCTTCTGTGTTTAAAAATTTATGCCTTTATTTCCATCCATGGATGTAGGGGGTACAGGGGATCGACCAACGCGTTTCGGGCATTCACATATTGCCCTTGTTCACGGTAATGTTTAAACATTTTCTGTTTCGTCTTAAATAGCTAAAAGGGGCGGTACTCACTTTAAACGATGTCATTTCCCCTTCAAATTAAAAATAACAGAGCTAAAAGCTACACTGTGGTATTACAGTTTTCTATGGAGTCCCAAAAACTCACAAAGAAAACTTTCCACCAAATCTAAGACCCATAGTGTCTAGCTGCAACAGCTTGGGAAGTAAACTAAATCAATGGGTAGATCGATACCTGCAACCATTAGTACAAACTGCACCAGGTTATCTGAGGGACAGTAAACAGTACTTAAATTTTTCAGTGATTTTGGGTGGTCCCAAGGTTATTCGTGGCTGAGCTTAGATGGGGGTTAATTTTATTTTTCAAGCATACCCCAACATCTAATAAGAATAGCCTTAGATTTCCATTTTAGGAAAAATAATCTGTATAAAGAGGATTAAAATTGTTCATCCTGGAATGTGTGGATTTCCTTTTGGCAACAATTTCTTTGAGTTTGACCATGTATTCTATCTGCAGACGCGTGGTGTCCCTATGGGAGCCACAGCATCCCCAACTTTAATAACCTGGTGATAGCGTGGTGGGAGCACTTTTACCATCTACAATGTTGCAAATCCCTTTTTGGATTGTGTGGTCTGTAGGGCGCTACATCGACGACCTCCTCATAGTATGGGGTTTCGCGATGTGGCGTCCATACCGGACTTTATTTTTTATGTCAATCACAATACTGCCAACTTAAGGTTTACCCACACAGTACAGAGGAAAGGATTTCCTTCTTAGATGTGGAATTGATAGTAAAAGACACTAAAATCATACCACATTATACCGAAAAACCCACCATGGTAACAACATATTACGCGAAACCCAGTTGTCCACCCAATACACACACAAAGTATGCAATACCACTGGGGGGAATACAGTAAGCAGGGAGAGCATGCACGAAAAAGCAAGTATAACAAACAGATACAATCATAGACAGTAGACTGGAAAAAAGAGGTTATACAAATAAAAATAATGCAGGAAGCCAAAAAGAAAATGCAGGGAAAAACACAGGAAAACCTGTTGAAGGAAAAAACAAAAAACACAAAGACAAAAAAGAAAGGAATTGTTTTCTCCAACAAATATACCCAGGAATTTAATGATATTAAAAATATAATTTATAAAAACCTTAAATATATTAAGAGAAGATCCCATACTGGCAAATATTATAGATGAGGGGGTCCATATGGGAGCTAAAGGAGCAAAACCATAGCAGATGAGGGGATAAAAGCAAATTTACAGATAAGAAACAAAACAGAAACTTGGATGAATTTAAAAGGCTTCTTCCCATGCAACAAAAAAAGATGCAATGTATGCAAACTGAGCATTAAAAAGGAAAGTTTTATGGGAAACCAAACAAAAACAAAACATACAAAATAAAAGATTTTATAAATTGTGACACAAATCACCTTATTTTATGTAGTACAATGCATAGCCTGTAATATTCTCTATGTAGGAAGCACAATCCGAAAAGGAAAAACACGCATTGCAGAACATATAACCAATATAAAGAAAGGGAAAAGCACTTACCAGGGGGCACCAAACATTTCGTAGAATTTCCATGAAAATTCATTTTCAGATTTTCGTTGGTATGGAAAAAGGGAAAAAGGGAGAATGCCCCGTAAATGGGAAAAGACTGGCAGCACAATGTGCGTCTGCCCCGAAGCTGCCTGGAAAATAATTAGAAACACGGTTCCCTTCGGGAAAGAACTATAGGAACGATTTAGCTTATATTTACTAATGTATTCTGATTTCATATTCTCTTTTATAACATCATCACATTTTATATAATAAATGTAATTATTTCATGTAATACCACAGTGTAGCTTTTAGCTCTGTTATTTTTATTTGAAGGGGAAAAAGACGTCGTAATGTGAGAACCGCCCCTTTTTGCTATTTAAGACGAAAAAAGAAAATGTAAGCATTACCGTGAACAAGGGGAATATGTGAATGTCCGAAACGCGTTTGGGCCCATCCCCTGTACCCCCTACATCCACGGATGGAAATAAAGGCATAAATTTTTAAACACAGAAGAATCGCTGGTTCTAATCTTCTTTTTGCTGAAGTATTTGCATTCAATCTAGACTGAGCACTGATCTCTTCTCCTCTCACAGCTGGAGATTTGTTACAGTTGAATCCAGCTTTCTATGAATGGCACAGATCTCCCTTCTATGCAGGAGAGTTAGGCACCGAGACACAACTGTGCTGTTTTCTGATTGTAGAATAAAGCTGCAGTGTGTTTCTGCTAGGTGTGCAGAGAGAAATTGCTATGGCCCTTAACTCTGAGTCAGAGAGGCAGGGATCGACACACAATTGTGCTGTTTCCTGATTGTAGAAGCCCTGCAGTGTTATTGTGTTTCTTCTTGCTGTGCAGAGTGAAAATGTGCCGGTCCCTTACTTTGAGTGAGAGGCAGGAATGCAAGCTCCGTGAATACAGCCGACCGGGGGCCGAACAGAATGTAAATGAGCTCTCAGCTAGTGAATTGCAAGAAGGAGGGATCCGACCAGCACTGGATATCAGTATAAACAGAAACAGAAGATAAGGAAAACGGTGAATACTAGACAGTTTTCCTAATGACATGAAGACCATTTAATGAAATAATACAACCCCTTTAAGGTTTGTTCATATTACTGACTACAAATCTACAAAACCAGGATCAAAACATACTTTCCAGGAAAAATAGCTGTCTTTATTTTTTCAAATTATATTTAAGGATGAAATGCGATCTGGTCCTGGCTCAAATTTGCTGATAAATGTCTTATGGAACAACACTAATATTGTATAATCCACAGAGACAAAGACTTATGCAGACAAAGCACAGTATGTTTCCTTAGCTGGGTACTATATTTACATAGATAACAGATGCATTACTTTCAGAATCTAGAGCATCTTATGTTTTCAGTGTCATCTTTCATATAGTATCTAATTTATAACTATGTTTTTCCAGTTGTTTATTCAGAATTCCTCGTAGAAATGTGCCTTAGGGCTTGTTATTAAAACAATATATTGTTTGTTTAAAAACTGCACGTCTTTCCATATTTTATAGCTGATATCTCCAAGGCTAGCTGTATTTCTGTATGTGGGCAGTTAAATGGGTGTTTATAACTCACTGTAGGAATGACTTAGAATAGGGGTCACATGTATGAAAACTGTCTAGGTCTAAAACTCACTTTGTTGCCCACAGCAACCAATCGGAGTGCCCCTTTCGTTTTATATAGTGCTCTGGAGAAATAAAGGAAACTCGGGTTTTTTGGGGACCCCAAAAGTAAATTTTTAAGACCTAACATTTTCATAATTGCCCAAAGTTTTTTCCTTTAGGGTCAGAATGAACAAAGACGGGCTAAGCAATAACATATTCAAAAGTGAAAGACAGTAAGAAGAAAAGGAAACCCAAAAAAACAAAAACAGTCGGGGATTACTTCGGGGCCGGGGATACCAGAGCTCGGCTTCATACTTCTAAAACTGACGGGTTTGGGAATTTTTCCTTAAAGAGAAGATCTAAAACACAAACGTTGCAGGCTTAGACTGGCCCCGGGGGACAGGGGAAACCCCGGGTCCCTTGAGCAGTTTAGACCGGGGGTTTTCTTTTAAACTGCATATACTCCTTGTAGAGGCAAAACGGGCAAAAGGCAGACTATACATGTCAACAAATAAAAAAAATAATTTAAAAAAACCCACTTCATGTGTAACGATCCCTACTGTACATAATATTTTTTTTTTAAATTCAAAACAACTTTTTATCTAAATATAATCTTTCTCCATAAATTTTAAATTTTTTTTTTTTTATTCGAAGTCGGGCAACATGATGCATGTGTTTGGGGCCGCTAAAAATTTTAATATGAAAAAAACGAATGAATTTTTAAAAAAGGAGATTTATTGAAAAGATCTAGTATTTAATCGAAAATCTGTTTTTAAATCTTAAAGAAATTATATGACAGAATTTTATTTTTACCCGAAGGGGCTTTTTAAATAATTTTATTTGGGAATAAAAAAATCTTTTGGAAAATAAAATTGAAAAAACAAATTTTGGAGTGAACCTAATTTTTCTATTTGACTTTCCTTTTTTTTGGCACCTTTGGGACCTCGATGCTGAAGCATAATCCATAAAAAATGTACATAGCGTAGGTATGCCCCAGAATAATTCAACGGGGGATCCCAGATCCAACCCATGGGGGGCTCCCAGAATGAAGGTTCATGTCAGACGGGGGTGTGCCTGGGCACCCTGCCCGACATGAACTGCTGTTCAAGAATTAATATTGGAAAACCCTAAAAAAGGAGTGTTTTATGATTTGGCGGGAAGACTTTTTAAAAATGCTTTATTTTTTTAATTATTTATCTTTTATTTTAAAAATTCTTTTTTTTAAATTTAATTTTTTTACCTAAATCTTTCTTTTTTTTGGTTCCATGTGGTGCTTGCCTGAGAAAATAGCTACTTACATGTGTGTTCTATAAATATTTGATGGGCGAGCATATTTTCATGGCTATTTTTGCTGAGTTAAAATGGCTATGTAATCACTTTTCTGAGACTTGTCAATGTCTTGACCTGATATTAAACTGAAGCCTTAAATATTTTGACATTTGTTATGTTCTCTGCAAGAAATATTGGAGGAGTAGACAAGCAATTGTCATGCAACCTAACTAATAAAAAAAGCTCGATAAAGCTTGTACCTAATTTTTTGAGCGTATTTGCATTTACTGTAATATTTATCTACATTCGGATTAACAGGAATATCAAACAATATGTGAATTCTTCCTACAAGAAAAAAAAAGGCTGCTCTATTGATAGAAATATTTTTTAAAAAGTTCTAGTTTTCAGAATATGATTGTTTTGATTGTAAAGAAAAAGTAGTGGGAAAAAAGTTATATGAATTTGGTATTACTGTAATTGTACTTACCTGCAGGATAAGGTTACCATGTCATGTCTACTGAACACTGAAAAATGAAAACTCATACAGCGACTGACTAAAATATATTGCTGTTGGAAAGTGAGGGTAAAAAGTGAAAATACTGCCATTTTTAAGCCATAATAATAGGCTGCATCCTTAAAGAGGTTGTGCCACCAATAACATTTATTATATATTCACCGTCTATAAGACAACTATCGATAGCTGAGTGCAACCTTCAAAACTCTGTAAATGGAGTGACAGTGCTCACATACAGTCCATTCAGATAGGGAATTTGGGACCCCTGCTCTTATAATCGGTAGTTCCAACTCCCATTGATTATATGTTGATCACCTATCATACACAATACCAAGATAGAAAGCGGTAAACTTTTTAAATAGAACCCCTGTGCCTGCCAGATTCCCACAATGTACATGTATGGCATGTTATAGGACTTACATCCCACTCATGACGCATGCGAACATCAAAGCCTGAAAAGTAAGAAGGGAGTAACATTATCTCATTACAATGACACTTTTAAGGGCTAGATTCTATTCGGCAGCAAGTCAACAGTCAGTTCATAAAGTTGATGTATTGGAAGCAGGAAAAATTGGCAAATTTAAAGATTTGAATAAGGGTATGTGCACACAGCATTTTGCAATACGTTTTTTCCATCTGAAAAACGTATTCCATAAAATGTATTCAAACACATACCCAAAATATGGTACATGTTCGGACATGTTTTCTGGATTGCAAAAACATACCCTGTAGTTTTAAATAGGGTTTGTGATGCGTAAAACGGATCAAGAATTGACATGTCAATTCATTAATCAGATCCGTTAAACGCATCACAAAGACGTTAGGTAAAACACATACCGTCTTAATGCTGATACAGGTTTTACATTGAAACTAATGCAATCACACAGGAACATTGTTAGATAAGTGTTTGGGTCCATTCTTGATTCGAAACTCTTACCCAAACACGTATATCTAAAAAACGCTAATTTGTACAAAAGCCAGATTGTGATTGCTAGATAACTGGGTCAGAGCTTCCCCAAAATGGCCGATTTTGCAAGTGTTTCTGGTATGCAGTGGCAAATGTCTACCAACTTATGGTCCAAGGAAGGACAACCAGTGAACTAGCATAAGGATCATGTGTGCCTAAGATTCAATGTAGTGCATGGAAAGAAAAGGCTTGCCTTATTCCACAGAAAAGCTACTATAACACAAATTGCTGAGAAAGTTAATACCCGCTATCATAGAAAGGTGTTAAAGCACACAGTCCATTGCAGCTTGCTCTGTATGGGACTGTGCAGTATAGCTGCACACCGATCAGAGTGTCCATCAAATGACACCATGGGAAAACAGAAAGAAAGTAGGTGAACACTCCTGGACATTATTTCCCTGGAAAACCTTAGATCATGTGGGTATTATCGTGAAAAGTACAACTTATATAGGTGCCTGTTATTACTCAATGGTGCCTCAGGGTGTTCCCTTATGTTATATAAAACTTGTGTGATTTAATCTCTGTATTTCTAATTTATCAAATATTGTTTAATTAGTATTTTTATCTTTTGAAGTGGCTATATTGGCTTTCCTTCACTCTATAATACATTTATATACATTTTGCTTTATATATTTTGTGGGACCTATTTGATACACCATCTTTTGCTGGGGGTAACCATTCTTGGCTATTCTCAAGAATATTCTCTAAATAAATTAGTCTTTTGATTTAAGTCTTTTGGGATAAGAAATAGATGTGATCTACTCTGAGTGCACATAGGTTTGGTACGTGTGATGTTGACGACCATATTTGCATTCATAATTAGACAGAGAGCAGAGGGTGAGGTCACCATGGACAGAGCTTACGCTCTGAGAAGACTTAATATCGATAACAAAATTAGCTTTTGTTAGCATATAATCAATTTTTTTCACTCATCGGACGACTTGTATCTTTGTTTAAATTAAATCTCCTGCATTTATATCTTTGTAATGTCTCAGCTAGTTATAGGGGATCTAAGTGGGCTTATCACTACTATAGAACCACCCACAGTCTGATGAGGCAGAATAGAAGAAACGCTGCCTTTGACTCAGTGAAACAGTATCATGAGAAAACCCCTTTAAGTGTTTTTAGCCATTGTGGTCTCCAATAAAGATTTCTATGTTTCTATTTTTGATGTTTTGTCTTTGCTGTTTAGTAAAGTACAGTGACGAAAACTTACTATTGGAATTATAGGTCAGGAGGGCTCTCGTCCTATACCTCTGAGAAAAGGCAACATCCTATCCCACTGTATAGATCTACTGTATAGATCCACTGTATGGATCTACTGTATAGTTCAGGGGTGGGCAATTAATTTTCCCATGGGGTCGCATGAGAAACTGCGATGGTTTTGGGGGGCCGGACTAATAAAAACAAGGATTGCATGAAGGCCGGATAAAATTCGTTTATTGGGGGATTATCTTTGTGGAAATTTACGGGCGGGATGTATACTATATACCTGAATATATTACTGCTGGTAACACAGTAGGCAGATATATACAGCTCTCCTCAAGTCAGGGTATACTGATATAGGTACCCGCCAGGCAAGGTATATAGATACAGCTCCCCACATGGCAGGTATATAGATAGGTACAGCTCCCCTAGGGCAGGTATATAGATAGGTACAGCTCCCCTCAGGCAGGTATATAGATAAGGTACAGCTCCCCATCGAGCAGGTATATAGATAGCGTACAGCTCCCCTGAGTGCAGTTATATAGATAGGTACAGCTCCTCTAGGCAGGAAAAAGATAGGTACAGCCCCCCAGGCGGAAATAGATAGGGACAGCTCCCCCAGGCAGGAATAGTAGGTAAGCTCCCCCCGGGAGGATATGATAGTACAGCCCCCTAGGGGGATAAAGATAGGTACGCTCCCCAAGGGAAATTTTTTTGTTTTGGGTCCATACTGAGGTCACTCCCCACCCCAGGATGGGGGCCCCTGAAGGGGTAAACATATATGAGTCACCCCCTAGAACAAATCAAGAAAAAAATTTGTAACCCCCACGCACCCCAAAAACCGTGCCCCATTTTCAATTAAAAAAAACAAAAAAACAAAAGGGTTAGCCAAAATTGAGGGGCCACCCATTTTAAAAAAAAGTAAAAAGGCCAAACTATTTCCTTCTTAGTAGTTCCAAAAAAAAAAAAAACAATCCTTTAAAGAAATGGGTTGTGCAAAAAAAGTTTCAATTCAACCAATTAAAAAGATTAGTTTACAGCAAAAATATGATAATAAAATAATGCCACAACAAAAAGTTTTTTTAAAATAAATGGAGAAAAATGAAAAAATTCCCCCCTTTACAAGAGGGTTTCCCCCGCCCGGGGGAAAAGAGGGTTGCACAATTTTGAAGAAGGCCCCCCAGAAAAAATAAGGGTGGCTGGGCCTTTTTCCCCAGGCGTTATGATTGTTGAATTATGAATAGGTGGGTTTTACGAATTTTGGGGGGGCTATGGTATTTATTTTCCCAGGGGGTTTTGGTCCCCGGCAGCAAAGGAAATTTTTTTCCCCGGGGGAAGATTGTTTATTTCAAACGTAAAATAGATCGAGGTGCCCCAGGAACAGGTATAAAGTTTTTTTCCAAGGCAAAAAATTTTTTCCCGAAGGAATAAAGAAATTTCCCCAAATGCAGGGTTTTATGATAGTTTGAATTTTTTCCTTTTTCATAAGAGAATAGTTGTCCCCAGGCAGTAATATAGTTAGGTTTCCCAGGCATATATATAAAGTCCACATTTGAAATTTTTAGGTTCCCAGGCAGGTTTTATAAATTAGGGTCCCCAGGAATTTAAAAAGTTTGGGTTTTGTCCCCAGGGAGGTATAGAGATAATAGGTGTGCCCAGAGGTA